>CM063500.1:119726529-119746529 GCA_032207245.1 Pardosa pseudoannulata | reverse complement strand
ATATATATAATCTCTGCGTGTATATATATGAGTGTGTATATATACACACAATATATATAGACACATATGTGTGTGTATATATATATATATTTATACACACACATATATATGTTATATTAAAATCCCTTATTTACGTATTTTAATATTAATTTAATAACTTTTGTTCATAAAGTAAGTTCCGGGTTTGCGCGGTCATTCTGATTTTTCCCTCCAGACACGCTGTAGACTTCATTCGGCCTCTGTCTGTACGACTTCAGCCAATAGTGAGCGCGTTCTCTTTAAACGTGGGTATTTTTTAATCACGTGATCCATCGTGCTTAGGGATTATTCATAGTCTTTTTTACCTGAGAAATCCCTACTTGAAAAGTGTACCTGCGGGATCTCATTGTCTGTGAGCACGAGGTTGTAAAAGTGCTTGCATGTTGTATGGATTTCATGCATCTCACCAGAAATAAAATGTATCGCGATTTCGAATGAGTCTCGCCCATATTACATGTGTGTGTGTATATATACACACTCATATATATATATATATATATATATATATATATATATATATATATATATATATATATATATATATATATATATATATATATATATATATAGCTGTAACATAAATCAAATCTTGAGTAATGACTGAGGCCTTTTAGAATTTTTAATGGGTTGAGCAAGTTGTTTTCAGGAAAGAATGATGCGGCGAATTGTTTTAAATCCTTTATTGTAGCAGCATACAATGGAATAGTGCACAAAATCTTATTTACAAGACACACACAAACTTCTGTACAAGAGGAGCTGCCTATATAAAAACATACAAAAGAGGTTTACAATATTAGTTTTTGGGGGATGCTTTGTCACACACATAAGCCGTAATCAGCTTCAGTTCGATACGGAAAGGCAAAGACCTGAAAACCCCTAAAAGTTCAAAATCTTGCACTCACTTTTGTTTATCGATCGATCTCAGACCATTCGAATAAAACAAAGACAACAAATTACATAATATTTAATTTATATATATATAGTTACATTTTGTACCAAATCCGAGAAATAGGTGTACAAAAATACTGAAAGAAAAAGATATTTAACGACACTACTTATTTACAAATGTTTCTTTTGTACTCCATTTACTCTTGCGAATTTTGCTTACGGTAAAAAATTAGAATCGATAATTCGTTTTAAATCTGTTGTAATCGAATCGTTTTCATTTATTATGGATAAACGAATGGCTAAAAATTCGTTTACTACATGGGATCGTTAAAATTAATAACATGAAATCCGAGTGTTTCAAAATATGTTTTTTATTTGTGCAATCAAAGATTTTTCCTTATTGCAAACTGCAAAATTTTCTTAGCGTCGGCGTTATTAAACCTAACTTGGCCTCATTTTGTTGTTACACACACACACACACACAAAATTAATAATTAAAAGCAAGCCATGGAGTTAACTGTTATGACGTCACAACTGTTTGACAAGTGAATTTCAGGAAAGATTTTCTCCGTGTTGGTAAACGAGAATCGTCTGCCAAAATGGCACGGAATGAGCTGTTATGATGTTGAAAACTGCAAAGTTCTGTTCACATCGGTGCTGTTACACTGAAACTTGCCTTCATTTTGTTGCCACCCACAAAAGTTTCATATTTAAAAATCCGGTCATATAATCTGAAAAATGGTCAAGAAATCGGAATAGAGCAATTTGTGGCTACGTCACAAACTACTATAATGCCCTTCCCATTCATTTTCATGTTTACAACAGCCAATAGGCAAACAAACTGCCCTTCCGTTTGAAACTAAAGCCAGAATTGTCATAACTTCAGATGTTCCCTACTGCTTGAAATCGCCATATTGCCGGATTAGACCCGGAAAGTTCGCAGGTCTGTACACTTTTTTCACAAACTTATGTATGTTCGAGTAGGCATTTAAAAATACATACTCGAAATGATAGATCTGAATCAACCTTTTTTACACCACGTTCGTTTATCCTTAATAATTAACGAAGATATTCATTTAAAAAAAACCTACAAAATGCCGATTTATTTATTTTTTTTTTCGTGCGTCAGTGGTAATCATGGAAGAAAACCAAGGAGTAAACTGTCTTGAAGTCGCAACTATTTGACAGGTGAATTAGTTTTACGAAAGATTTCATCTGTGTTAGTAAGCGATAATCGTCTGCGAATGGAGTTTTCTGTTATGACGTCACAATTAAAATATTTGACAGGTGAAAAAGCTTTTATCCGTGTTTCGAGATTCGTCTGCGAAAATGACGACATTTTAACTCGTAAATACGAAATTTGTTAAAGCTGTCAGTGCTTTGGCTCATCCAAAATGACATTAAGCAATTTTGAGTGGAGGAATTTGGCGTGTTAGCGACATTGCTGAATGTTCTGGAAAAATATGCTTGAAACATCCAAGATTCACTTAAAATAATTTAAATATTCCAGAATTGTCTTCCATTTTAAAACTTAGTCTTTCCTAAAATGTGCTCTGTGAATCGTATATACATCAGGTTCAGAGCATAAGAAAAATTAAAAAAAAAAAAAGATATCCATTCGAAGTGTTAAGTTTTATTCGAATGCCAAAACTACATTAGCCATTTTGTTTTCCCCAAGAAACTCGGTCTGACAGCAGCTCATCAGCCCACAAGATTTACCTGCTCTCTCCTAGGACTTGGCGCGCTCTACACTTTAAAGGTGTAGTTTTACCCCCCTAATCTTACTGTTCAACAAAGAGTTTGCTCTCTTTTTATTAATTTAATAAAGCTTTCATTTCTAATTTTAAATTCAAAATTTGATATAAATATCCTAGATATTTTTAAACACGATTATTGCCCCACTTTAAAACGAATCTTTCATAAAACATACATATAAGGTTTCTCAACAAGTTATGAATTTCTTTAGTTCATATGCCTGTGGTGATTTTTTATTTCATCTCAAGAACAACTAACGTGTGATAGTAATTCGACGAGTCAAAGATGCATTTTGGTCGCCAAAAATTGACGCCAATTCTGCACAAGACTAATAATTTAGGCTATGTAAAGACAAGCAGGCTGTTACATGCAAACTCTTGCGTTCCTAACACCTGTTGCAATCAAGGATGCGTTCCTGTGCTTTTGCAGTATTTCTCGACTCATTTCTGTTTGACCCCATTCTCTCTGGAAATGGATCGAATTTGGTTTTAGAACATACAAGTAATATTGTGTAATTTTTTAGATATATTAAGTGCAACTGAAGGTGCATTTTATTTCTTGTATTTATTTTCGAAATGTTTGATATCATTTACGTACAATAAAATCTATGTATATAAAAGTGAGTATGTATGTTTGTTCTTTATACATAAATCCACTTTTTTGTTGTGAAATTTTGGAATTGTTTGCTGTATTAAAAATATCTTGCGTACTCTATAATACGTAAAACTATTGAAAACAAATTTTCCTTTTAATGTTTTAAATTATTTTTTACGCAAGAAAATTATTTTTTGATACAAGGTTAAGGAAATAAAAAATAAAAAATTTTTAATAAATATTTTTAAGAGATTAAAAAATAATTAAGTCGTTTTTAACTTGTTTCTATTTATATTTTATGCATTAGGAATTTTTTTTAACTTTTGATATTTTCTGTAGACTGCCTTAACGGTGTTCGTTGTCACCGACAAATTAGTTAGAACAAAATATAAACGTAGTTCAAAGCCGGTTACCACACTGGGTCCGAGACTAACCAGGACAGAAAATACAAGAAATGAAACATTTCTAGATCTTTCGTCCGTGAAATCGTTCGACATTCCACATTCACTCTAATTACAACATGACTAAGTTCCACACTAAAAAAATCATTGCACGACAAACAAAGAAAAATTCGATGGCATTACATAATTTCTACAAACAATTTGCTATGTACAAAAAATAATACTGAATGTAAAAATCTATTTATACACAAGTTGTTCTTACGTATAAAGAACGTGCACAGCAGCAGCAGGTTACATCTCAACTCTTTCAAAGCCTGTTTCCCAAAGGTTGGGTTGGGATTTATATTTTAAATACATAATAGATGTACTTTTTCGAAAAATGGTCACAAACTGCCAAAATTATATCCTACGGGCGATTTACTTTAAGAGCGTCAAGTTCTTAAATAAAGTAAGCCTTTTTTTAAATTTTCAACTTCTTGATAAATTTTAATCTTTTTTTTTAAATATTAAAAACTTAAGGTAACTTTAAAATTTTAGATTTGCAGAGTGAAAAAGATATTCTTTAATTTGATGTAAAAATTTAGTTTATAATATACTTTGAATTAATATACATTAATTTTGAATTAAATTTGAAATTCGTTTCCCTGAGAGGAAGAACATCATGTCTTTATTCTCGCCATTTTTTCACGTGAATGGAAGTTTTCCGAGTCGATCGGATCAATGCACAAGAAATAAATGAAAGAGTTGAGTTGTAGTGACCCTGGGATTCGTTCTGTATAGAAGAGTGCTCCGTGAGGTATACAAGTCCAAATAAGAGTATTCTGCCATCGCACCCATAATAAAATATTCAGAGGTATCCGAGTGATGACAATATCAGACGTGATCTCGAACTTTTAAAGAAATTTGTAATAAAAATGGCGCTCAATTCTTTTAGTAACATTAATAATGAAATTATTGCCGAGCTTCCTGGATGATGGTTTCATGGAAGCCAAAAACCGTATCATTTTCAGGATTTAACTCCGAATTTTAGTCTTAAATTTTAATCACTACCTCACTCTTCCTTCTCCTCTCCTAACTTGAAATCTGTATAATTTTTAACCAAAGAACATTTTTTTCAATTGTAATTTTTAATTTTTTTTACTTATTTATATTCATATAAAAAACAAACCGAAAAATTATAAAAAAAATATTAAAATCTGCATGTTTGTTTCCGCAAAAACATTTCTCTTAATGCCTGGTGTATTTTTTTATCTACATCTTATTTTGTAGTATTTAAGGCCTGTCAATACTTTTTTTTTAACTGTTCCGCCCCTTAGAAAAGTTTCCTGGGGGCTCCTAATTCGATTATCTTTCACAGCACCAATTCACGTTAGAATGCAATAATATTATCAACAGAAATAAGAATTATCAAAAATGAATTGAAATCAAAATGGTTATCCAAATAAGAATATTCTAATAGTTAGTAAAGTTACTTTTCTTTCCGAATTCGAATGCCTTCCTATCTTTTATGGTCCCATTTATGAGGTAGTCAATTTATTCTGTAAGAATATTCCATTTTTATCATTTTAACTAAACTTTATGTACGAATTAGAACTGTAATTACATAGCAGGTTTTTAAAAATCTCGCAAATTTTTTTTTTTTTTGAAAATGTTGTATTAAATTTATGGTTAACTTTAGTAGCAAACGCATTAATCTTCTGAAAATATTAAGGATCACAGCATACTGCAGCCATTTTTATTATTGACTTATTGAATATGTATAGAACGAGAGAAAAAAAAATGGCTGAAACGTTCTCGGACAGATGCAAGGGTGCAAAATAAACGAACTTCTAGATCATTCTCCATTTTTTAAATCCCCAGGATACATTGCCGAGGACTGCTAATTAGTGTAAAGTAAATTCACTTCCAATGGTGTCAATGAGATATTTCTCGTTTCATAATATCCTTCATGTCTGGTCACGCGCATGCGCGAGTTATACACGACTCAATAGTCATCATTCAGAATAGGGTTCCCCTCAGCAAATTTGGCGAAATTATGGGCGATGTTTACTGAAACACGAAAGTATTGCATCCGAACATTGCATTCCTTGCTTTTTTTCTTGGGGGGGGGGACTTTAATGGATGCAGAGCGCCACATTGTAATAGGAATTAAATAACCCAAATCGCTTCGAAACATGCCATTTTTGTTTATGGCCAACGAATCCCTCGACAGTTTACAAAGCCGACGGCTCCAAAGGATTAAAAATGGGCCAGAGCGAGCCATGAATGGCTGAATCTTTTCAAGCCTTACAGGATTCGAATATACAAGAAAAAGGGTTGCACAAGGAGAGCTGGATGCCAATATAATATAAATCGAAACAGAGATAGATTGTTAGGATGAGGAGAAAATGTTAGGCGACCATGCTCAGAGCTCTATCGCCAAGTTGGCGGGGCACCCTGTTCTGATATCCAACCAGAGGAACTTGTTAATCTGTATCCAACTTCCCCGTATCAAGAAATGTTGTTTCTTTTTAAACGCTTTTACTTAACTCGTCAGGATCCAGTTTTGTGAACAGTTTTTAGCTACCTTCCCGACTGGCTAGAGATCTGAAATTTTGCACAGAGATTCATTTTCGGCGATAATGCAATCACAAAAGAAAAATAATGATAAAATAGATTTAATCAGTTTGGTAAATGCAAAAATATGTACTCGGAGTCCCAACGGTAGACTTAAACTGCTACCGCCATCTACCGGTAAGCGACTGAACAAATTCAAAAGCGATTTGGACAAGTTGAAATCATAACTTTTGGTACAGGAAAGAAAGCCCCTATTTTTATGCTATTGTAATCTGTTAAATAAAAGCGACTTTTTAATAAAATACTTTTTTATATTTATTGTATAAAAATTCGAAACTAAAAACTCGATCCCCTTGGGCCTTTCGTGTCTCTTCTCGCAGTAACACAAATTAAAAATGCGTCGAGGGCCCAGCAGGGGGGTTCTTCTTTTTTCAGTAAGAGGATGTGACTAGGATCCAGTGGTTAGGACTTGGCGAGGACAGCCCCGATGGTCAAGGCACCGATCGCACTGATGCCCAGGCACAGCAAGTTCCGGACGGACGGCCAACGGCTTTCCCGGCTGTTCGAATCGCCCTCCGAACCTTCGTAGAACACCACGAGGCCCTCCTGAAAACGAAAAAGAAAAAACACATCAGTACCATGCAGGAAGAATTCGAGAGGAAAAATAAAAATTCGGAACTTTATTCAAATTTTTCTGAAATAGCATGCGATACCAATTTAAAATAAAATTTATATTAATAGGATACATTTCCGGATGTCGGTACTAGTAGTGGGCGATATCTGAATTTTAATTTTGCGATATATCGTTCCCGATTATAGATATTCCGATATACGAAACGCATCCAGAAAGTAAGTTTCTCGATGTTTTCCCCTTTAAAGTAAACTTAATTAGCCGTGTCCATTGCGCGTGCGTAATAGAACTATGACTTATTAATCATATGCCAGCTGGACAAGTCCGTAATGCCAGTAGCGTGGTAGCAGTGTTCCGAAATGGGAACTCTAATTCAGTCTCCCGCCGCCTGCAAGGTTCGGTCGGTGATCTCGAATGCACAAAGCATTGCGCCCATTGAAATTCGTCGTCAGCTCTGTCAGGTCTATGAGCCGAAACGGACACCCGAACACAAAATTCGATGCTTAGGAGCAGCACTGACATTTCTGATACGGTATCACTATGACTACGAAGAGTTCCTCGACAGGATCGTCGCGGGCAACGAGACTGGGATTTCGCACTTTACCCCGGAAATCGAGCAACGTCAATGCATTAACGTCATAGTGGAACTTCGGTCAGGACCCAATTCAAACAGACGCTGTCGGTACGCAAAGGGACGTGCACGGTGTTCTGGGACAGGAAGGCTAGTTCCATTCACGGGCGACAGAGGGATACAAAAGTGAATCCCACAATACGACAAGTGTCTCCGTTCTGGTGGTGGCTATGTTGAAAAATAGCCGAAACATGGCTGTACTTGTTGCCAATAAATTATGTCCGTGAAAGTGCGAGTTCTTTTTTCTCTTTTAAATAGGGAAATTTACTTTCTGGATGAGCCTCGTATCAAAACTAATTCGTATATATCACTTCCTAACAGAGTCGTAAACAGAAGTATGTTCTGTACGGAATACAAAGACGCGCATATAATAAATGTGTGTCAGTTGATGACCGACACACAAAAATTCAATTTCTGAATGTAACGGATGCATTTCCATAAGTTGGCAATCGTTTCTTAGCTGTTCCGAAATGCGTATCATTCAAAACTTTCAGACAATGAAATCAGTTCATCCAATAAAACAAGGAAATATCTGTTTTTTTTTTTCTCTTCATTTATTGAAAAAAAAATATCTGACGAGGAAATAATTGAATTAAGGGAAAAAAATTATCAGAAAAAAATGAGGAAACTTCTTGATTATCTTCAAAATTCATTTAAAAATATTACTTTAAGAAAAAATTTGTTCCTTCTCCCTTTTTTAAATTTTCGGAATTTCTAGTTTTCTCAAAAAAATTTGTTTTTGGTACAAACTCGCATAAATTTTCAGAATTTTTCAGATCAGAATCACTCCTGGTAGAATTCCATGGTTTCCCTCCCGATTCAATCCTGAATTTTTAATACTTCCTGGTAGGCAGCCGTCGGTCCTGGTTCCTAAACGAAGCCTTCTTCAGCTCTCGCGGCAAAAGTGAGGCTGAACCTTTCCTACACCAGGGGGGTTCTTTCCCATCACTCCCACCTAGTTCTTTTCAACAGATTTTTGCCATCCCATCGTCTTCCCAAACACTTCAAAGTCCCGTTAAAGTCGCAGCAGAGAAATGGCACACGATTCACGGTTGGACCGGAAGCGAATTTCAAACGCGCACAACTTATCTTCACAGCCAATGATCCACAAGCTCCTTCTCGCCCACGATCACGTGTCTCCTAGGGGACGTCCCGAGCCTATCGTATTAGTATTTACTTTAAAGGCGCCCCTCCCCACTAGGGTCCACTGCAAGCCATCACCACCGTCTGGAGGGGGTATGGCTTATCGTGGTCGATGGCGGCAGACGATAAATTAGTCTTGGCGGACGATGGCTTCGGAGGCGGTTTTTCTCCAAAGATCAAAGGCCGTCAGATGCGCCACTCAAGTGCGCAGTAGACCCTATGGACGAATCCACGTGTTTGGCTCATTGAGTGGCCCAGCGTGTTATGCAACCCGTGAACTATCGTCCAAGGCCATCATCAGGAAGTGGTGAACCATTGGCCATAGTGTGGAGGCTACATAAAATTGTGCGTTCGTTACTTAAAAATGTTACTCCTTAGTGCTTGAACTCCTTTCCAGGCGGTCCAAGAAACATTCAGGCTGTTACACACACGACGGATTTTTCCGAGCGGAAAATGGACCGTCGCCGCCATTCCACTAGTAGTCCATTGAAATAAACTAGAGCTGGCACATGGGACGGAAAAAAAAAAACGATCTGTTGTTCATTTGCCGTCGACGGTAGCTCTGCACCCGTCTGGTGCCACTGGAGCTCGAAGGAAATGGATCCGTCGTCCCGAACTAGACGTGTACGCGACCCAACGAACGTTGGCACACACAGCTGTTTTTTCTACCATTGGCACTGGAATTTCATTCTGAATAGGAATAGTTCCGTGAACACGAGCGTTATTCATAATGAAAATCTGATTTCATGAATACAAGAGAGACCCGTTTTATGGGATTAAACTCTGGACATTTTTAAGGACAAAAACGCTACTCGTCAAGCTGGGCACGAAGTTTGCCTCGGATTTCGAAGCGATTTCGATTATTTGGAAGAAAAAGAGAAATGAATTTGGTAAAAACCTGCTAAGAAAAATAAAATTCTTTAGTTCATTAATAACAGTGTTGTCTCAAGAATCTAAAGTCACGCATAGCAAAATATCAATGAGCGCCTCCACAGTAGCTGATGTGGAACAAAATTGATAACGCTAGATTACATTTAATTCTCTTAAACTTGATCAGAAAGTACGGCGTAGCTATCAAGATATTTTTAATAAATTTTTGTTGTTGAAGCAGTAGAAGGATATACGTGTGAGAAAATTAAATCAAGACAAAAGAATGTTTAATCTTTATCTAAAATAATCTCAATATTGTGAGGTATTAACACACTGGAATCGGGCTATTTTCACTAAAATTTTCATATAAATCAGAGTGTTTAAGTGATAAAGATATTTCAGTTTATATGAACTAAAACTGCAATAACTATTTAGTAACTGATATATTTACTAAAATTTTCAGAAGATGTGCATTTTTTAACGGCATTTCACACAATTTAAATACACATCGTATTTTGCTTCTTCATGTGCTTTATATACTATACATACTCTTAGAGGGATATTTTTTATTATGTGTTGGTCTTAGTGTCTCCAGGTGCTTTACACGTTGCCAGGAAAGGTTGCTAGGTGGTGGTGAAGTTTTCATCAGTAGCTCGTGATTTTATGGGCTGTATTTCTTCCAACTTCTACACTGCCATGCTATCACTATATTTCAAGTAAACAATGTTCGCATTTTTTTTTTCATGGGTACAATATCACTTTCGTCTGATAATTCTACATAAATTAAGTTTTCAAGTTCATCACAGTTAAGCATTTCGTATTTCTGCTTATTAATGAAACATACGGCTTTTCGTAACTGTTTCCTACAGAATTAAGGATTGTAAATATTTTTAGAATTTGAACATAAACAGCATAAATACGAATTGTAAATTTTTAACGAAAGAAAAATCGATGTGAATAAATTTCGATGAGTTGAGTATTTGACATATCGATGTTTCTCTCACGCTGGCAGCCAAAATACGGGAATTTGGACGATCCGGACAAATGTAGGGGTTGCCCGTCCCCATGCACACTGCGTAAGATTACGGCGACGGACGTTTTCCCGCTGTGTGTGTAAACGTTGATTTTTTGGATCGGCGACGGTAAAAAAAAATGCTCACAGTTGACGTTAGCCGAGATTTTCGTTTTACGTTTGGATTAAGATTGAATCATAAACAAAGAAAAAATAAACCCTGGTTTGATAGAAACGAAAATAATTTAGTTAATACAGTTTTTCTTAAAACCCATCCACCTTTTCAAGTTGAAATATTATGATAAAAAATCTAACTACCACTTTACTAAGAATAAAATTGGTAACTGGAATGCATGCTTATCCACCCATATTAAACGTAATATATTATTAATTCATTTACAGATCTCCATAGTAATCCAGTTCTATTTCATTCTGATTTTAATCTTTATTTAGAATTAGCTTTCAATGCTCACTATCCCCTACTTTTCGAGTAGATATTAATGGGATTAAGTTGATGTTTCCAATTCTCGATTAAAACTGCCATTTTAACTGACACAATGACAACATAAATACTGGATGAGTTGGTTTTTTGTATAGCTTTATGGATGCTTTGTTCTTCGTATTTTCATTTCATATTCTTCTGGTCTTTCGGGTGTAAGGGAACGTTCAGGCCTGTTCGAACCATTGTTTTAACCGTGTATGGAAATCGTCAACCTTCCACACCCAATCCTTCTTTCTTCCTATCCGTTTTACAATTACTCGGCTTAATGGAGTTGGAGGGTTTTGGTTCTTAAAAAGGAGGGGGGTTGAAAAATTAAGCGAGTTGTAAACAATTTAAAAGGGAACTCTTTCGTAATACTAATTAAAATTTAAAAAAAAAAAAAGAAAAAAAAACCACGCTCGCGTACGCTTTTAGGATCATCCGGTCCAGCGGAAAGATATTTGAAGGATTTGATGATTAAGCGAAGCGATCACTGGCAGTTGGCGCATAGGCGTGGAGCTGTCCACACACTCCACGCGTGTCTTCGCAACGAATAATTGAAAATGGCGCGAGTGACGCCTAAAACGGAAACTATATTCAATAAAGAAGTGTTTAAAAAAGAAAGATTGATTGATTATTCCATTCGCCTTACCACTGGATACGACATACATATAGTTCTTCTCAGCCGTACCTATAAGTTATATATTCTTTTTGGGAAAAATTTTTATATGTAATTTTCTATCCTCTAACCCAGTGCAATTAAAGTAAGAACATATCAAAGCTTATTAGTCATTCAGCGAGACAACAGAACTCATTGATAAGTAAACGGCAAATATATTCGAAATGGACTCAAAAAGAAAAATTATTCTACCCATAAAATTGAAAAACGGTTCGATCCTTCCTCATTCCTGTTCGCATATCAAGTTTTCTTCCTCGTAGGAAGCCATTTTAAAGACGAACGGTCCACTTCCAGCCAATAAAGCCGCAATCATGAGGCCCACACTCTGTTAAGAGTTCGGATTTGAAATTCGCTGACCGGAACCATTGTTTTAGAGTCGACCCCAAGAAAGACGTCATTCGATTTTCCGACCCAGGGTCAAACGGACCGGCAAAATGTAAAACTGAAATGGGAAAGTGTTCAAAAGAGTTGTTTGCATTGCTTCTAACAGAGATATTATTCTAAAAAAGAATATATAAATAAAAAATAAAATTTGTTTCAAGTTTTTATGAAAAATACTTTTTTGAATGTGTTTGTTAGCGATGTCACGATATTTAATAATATTCGGCTATATGTATCGATATTCGTAAAAATAACTTTTCTTAATATATCTGTCGACGATTTTCGTTCGGCGGAAAAAGACCTGGTAATACAAATTTTAAATGCAAAGGTTCTAAACACGCAGAAAATACCTTTTTTCTGAAAATGACAACGTGATATATTGACCAACACGGCTAAATATCAAATGATATTCGTGGACATCGGGGAATATTGACCAACAACGCTAAATATAAACAAAGGATATTCAAGGGGGGGGGCATTTATAGTAGGCCGATATTTTAATGCTACCTGGGGTACTATAAAGCGAGCTATTTCTTCCCAAACCGACGTAACACCAATATCGTTTAATGGACTTGAAGATTCTCCGACTTCCCCAGAAAAACGGGGCATGCGCATTTCGACGTCGAAATCAACACGATAGCTCCGATCTCCGGCCTTCAATGAGGGGGTTCCCCAACGCCACCATCGGAATGACGACATTCCTATTTCATGCTACAGACGACCGACGCATGCCCGATATAACTGACCGGCCACCCGTCTATAACGGGATACCGTTTTTCAGATTGCGGACGAGTAGGAAGTATATAAAAATTTCATCAGTATGACGGAGAATTTTTTTAAAACAAATCTTGATAATTAAACAGGAGAGAGCTTCTATAACTGCAAAATTACTTGTTCGAAATTAAAATTACATTCGAATATTTTCTCCCAGACTATTGTTGAAGTGCACAAAGGGTAAACGTTTCATTTTCTCGTGAAAAATTTTTTTAAAAAAATTGTAAACATCCAATAGTCATTAAGGAATTCAAGTTTTATTCGTCGTAAAGCATTTCAATCGATACACAATAAAGCCACTGTTGCCAACGGGCGGTAAACAAATATACGGTCGATGACCTATTCATCCCTATCGAAGAAAATCTTTTGAAAAGCAATTTTTTTTAAACTTTTTCGAGGCCTATTTGTAGAATGATATAATGTTAAACAATTTAAAAAGAAGTTTTAAAATGACCGAAATCTAATTTCTCCCGTCGACACATCGTTACACCAAAATATAAAGCCGGTTCTATATCGAAAATACAAGATTTCTAGAACTACTATACAGTATAACGCGATCCAATAACATTACCGTTATAGATGGAAAAATCGTTACATCGAGGAGTGACAAACTAAACTAAAACCTCGAAATATCAGAAAAATCGCACAAGACGACTTGAATTTAAGAGAATTATGAAACAGTAATGAACACCATCAAATTGTACAACGTTGTTCAGGGGACACCGTTGGATGGGGCTACGCAGCAAACGTCCCACTCGTAAGCCAAGCGCCATCGCCAACGACACCTACGCTGGACCCGGGAACGTCGCGACTGGTCCACCGATCAGCGGGAGAGAGTGGCCTGGTCAGACGAATCCCGGTTTGTCATTCATCACGCCGATGACCGTGTCAGGATACGCCGTCTTCCAGGCTAACAGTGGATCCCTCAATGCACAGTAGGTCATACACAGGCCGGTGGTGGCAGTATTATGCTTTGGGGGACGTTCTCTCGGGCGTCTCTGGAACCCGTGGTAATGGTAGAGCAGATCATGAATGCTACAGGGTATCTGAACATCTTTGCGGTCCAGTTAGACCCTTACATGGCCTCTGTTTTTCCAGCTGGAAATGGACAACGCCCCGTGTCACAGGGTTAAAATGGTGTCGGAGTGGTTCCGGGAACAGGATGGTGAATTCCAGTTAGTGTCCTGGCCGTCAAACTCAATCCGACAGAACCCATTTGGGATGTGATGGGACGCAGCTCAGAGTTCAAAGACCACCCATTCGCAATGTCTCGGATTTGCGTCACCGTTGCTGCAACACCTGGTACAATCTGTCTCCGGCCATCTACCGAGAACTGGTGGCATCCATGGAAAGGCGGGTGGAAGCTGTGTTGAGCGCCAAAGGTGGGCCAACTCGTTATGGACAGGTGGCCATAATGGTTTGGCTCTTGAGTGTATATACATATATATATATATATATATGGAATGGTTAGTGTAGTCCTAAGCCTTCTCACTTAGGGTGCTGACCTTCGGAAGTTAGTGGGTTCATATCCCGCTGTGGCATGGATGTTCGTAGCCGTTCGTAATCGGCTTTAAGCAGTAGGTCCTGGTCTCATGAGCCCTCGTGTAGCAAAAAGGAGACCGTAGCGCTCCAAAACCAAACCAAACCTAAGCCTTCTCACATGAGTGTATATGTGGCTATATATAGGTGTGTGCATCTGGGTGTGTGTAGATATAGAGGCGTAACTTTGTAGTTTCAACTGGGAGGGGGGGGGAGGCAGAAGTTTTCAATAATGAATATTCGATATTCCTAAAATGGCAATGTTTCAACCCTTTTTTAACTATTATTTTTTTATTTAGTTATAATGGCAATATCTCAAGAAACCTGTAAAATAGACACAAAACATGAGGGTTCCTTTCCTTTATTCTTCCGAAAAATGTTCTCGCCAAGCTTGCAAATGTATCTGTCGCCATCGAAGGAAGGTTCAGATGAAGCGATAAATCAACTACTAAGTAAAAATAAAATTCAGCTATGTAAAATTAAACCAAATTGGGTCTTTCCAATTAAAACACAAGTTGATTTTTTTCTAGAGATATAGACATTATATATTTTCTTGAATGCATCATACTACACATCTGTCTCAAATAGTTTGTCTTCTTTACCTTTTCAAACAAACACACGTTAAGTATTGTTTTACTTTTCAGATGAGTTTCAGTATCGTTCACCGATGGAACACTAATATTAAGATTTCAGTATACTCTGAAGTTCTTACACATTTTAAAACTAATAAGTAGGATTATTCGAAATTATAACATGGATTGAACTTTAAAATTTCGATGAACATTTGGGGTTTGGTTTGGTTTGAATTTGGAGCTCTACGGTCTACTGTTTTGCTCACGAGGGTTCAGGACACCGATACCTACTGCTTAAAGCCGATTCCGAACGGCTACGAACATCCATGCCATCAGCGGGATTCGAACCCACGACCTCCGGTACCAAAAAGCAGCGTTCTACCATTCGGCCATCTTTCGTCTGCACGTTTGTGGGCACTCTGGTATTTATCGCATCTGATCGAACGATGTTCATTCGAATGAAAATAAAATTGTCCCTAAATTCTGACCCTATTCTCTTAATTGCCCATATTCGGGAGAGGGGATAGATTTATTGTTTTGTGGCACCTTTGGGTACAATTTGAGCCGCTTCTGGTATTGATCAAACGCCAAAAATGGTCGTTTAAATCGGATCTAATGATACTTTTTCAAGTGACACTAAAATTGTCCCCAAATTCCAAAATGGGGGAGGGGTGAAATTTTTTGATTTGGGGGCATTTTCGGTGTTCTAAACCCCAAAAATGATTGATCGAATCTGCACTAGTGACGTTTATTCGATAGATATATCGTTCATGTTTATAAGATCATTTTAAAAAATCCATAAGGTTATTCCTCCACCCCTTAGAGATTTTTTAACCTTTTTTTAATTGATCAAACGATGAAATAAGTTGATCAAATCTGATCAAACGAATGCACTTTGAAATGTTAGTTTCCATCATGGGCGGAGCTAACTTTATCTAGGTTTATTTTTAGTTACATTTAAACCTTGAACTGACATTAATGCGAAACCTATCAAAATTATATTTCAAAAATTTCTTAAATCAGGTTTTTTTTTAATAATTTCAATATTTTGAAAACCTTGTTAATTATTTTAAAGTTTCTTGTACATTAATTTTGAATTTTTCCTAATTTTACCTCTTTTAATACCTAAAAATCTTTTTGGACACTTAGGTATTATTTTGCATATAAACTTAATAGTTAAATTTGAGGGGAATATTCTTTTAATTGCACGTTGAATTTTCATTAAAAAAAATTGACGTATCTCGTAAATTTAAATTTAGTTTTAATAACTGTAATAAATTCAAAACTTAAAGTGCATAACCCAGATTTTTTAAAAAACTAAATAGGAGTTGTTGCGACTCCACGCCGCTTAAATGTTTTTTTATCCCTAAGATGGGATTTTGTTGCTTGATGTTCCCTACCCCGGGAAAAAGATCTGTTGTTGAACTCCAGCTGCCATGTTGGTAGTCATTTGTATAAGTGTTAGTTTGTAGATATGTGTTGTGTGGTCAATAAATGTTCGTAATGGAGTTGGATACAATTATTTAATGGAACAGGAGTATTTGCTAAACATTTTTTAAAAATCTATAACAAGTTAGGTCGCTAGGACGAGGAGAATTTTAAATATTAAAAAAATATTCGTAACATAATTGATTTTTAAATGCATCGGATTTTAAATTTTTAAAAAAATCTGTGATTCATTTACTAATACTTCAATTTATACGTATACGAAGTTTCGTAACTCGGAGTCGATATTTCAATAAAAATTTTCATAATATCCACCATTATGATACAATTTTAATGGCATCCACATAGCATAACTATAAAATTATATATGAAAAAATCGATAGACAACATTTAAGTTATAAAAAAATAATAGGTACGCATCTTAGCGAAGACTGAAGTAAAAATTAGAATTTATTAAGACTCAAAAGGAACGAGAAGAACAAAGATGGTTCGGTTTGGTTTTGGAGTGCCGCGGTCTACTTTTTGCCACACGGGGGCTCATGAGACCGGGACCTACTGCTTAAAGCCGATTCCGAACGGCTACAAACATCCATGCCACAGTAGGATTCGAACCCACGAACTCCGGTTCCGAAGACCAGCAACCAAATCATTCGGCCATCGATCGGTAAGAACAAAGATGGAACGACCCCGAAAACGCACACATTCGGGCCAACATGAAACGAGAAGCTTTGTCGGCGTCATGCAGTCATTGAGACATCGAAAGGGTGACGGATGGACGAGAAATGAGCACTTTTATAGCTTAAATTTGAGAAGACTGGTAACAAGAATGGAAGTCGGCAAACACTCCTTTGAATAACACATAAGGATGGAAAATGAGGTATGAGAGAAGAATTTGAGAGTTTTTTTAGGTTTAATAACCTTGATATATTACGCATATATACATCAATACAGAAACATACACATCTATATATACTTATATGTGCATAGATATATCTATACAGACACACACAAATATCCAAAATAGACATGGCACGTTTCGACGACAATGCAGAGAACTTTATAAAATTTCAAGAGATTTTAGAAGAGTACAGAGAAATAATTAAAGAAGATATCGAAATCTGAAGTAGTTCTATATTTCAGAAATGGCCGTCCCAGCAGGTTCGAGAAGAAGAAAGAAAAGGAAAAGTCGAAGGAAACCGCTCTAGTAGAGCGGACCCAAAAATAAAGAATGAACCGGCGGCGAACGAAAAAAGAACTTTTCCCACGGGTGAATGAAAGAGGACGCATGCGCGGAGACGCATTCCACGAATGCCGCACCTACTCCGTCCCCTTTTCTCCCCCACTCTCCCTTCATTCACGGCCTTCGATTCGTTTCGAAATTCGAATCGCTTTTCACTGACAAAAATTAAGTTCTACGAGATTACACTTAATGTATATTTATCCAATATATGTCTCTCTATATGTATGTAGTTATAATACAAATTTATAATATAAGTTAATTTTACATGTACATACATATATACACACACACACACATATATATATATATATATATATATATACAAATATATATACATACACTCAGACATATATAAATATATATATAAATACACAAAAGCCTCCTCGAAATGTGGGTACCTCGCGCGTTTCACCATCTCTCCCTTCTTCCGAAAAATCGTAAGCATCGAGAATCACAAATAATATAAATTCCAAACTGCCCATTTGTCCACACGAGGAGGACGAAAACGAAAGCGTCGCGCTTGCCAAACGACCATCGTCGAACACACCGTTGCCAGAAAAAAGAATGTTAGGAAACAAATTGAATGAAAAAAAAAAAGTTTTTCCAGGGTGTGTCGAAGAAACTTCACACATCGAGAGCCGAAATTCGATTTTCCGCTCATTCATATTTTCGGGGAACGGGAAAAAATCCTTCGATGCCGATCAAAGAGGACGAGTCGAATAAAGTTAATGATATACATTTTTTTCTCGTTTATATACACACACATATATGTATGCTTAAATATATGTTATATACACCGATATATATATCTACATATAGTATACAGTCAGAGATCTGTATAAACAAATATACATAAATGTATGTGTATTTGTACGTGGAACCTCCCCCGTCTGGTGGAGATCCGGGTCGTTCTCGGAACGCATTCCTCCGGTCCAGTTCTCGCGGGGTGCGTGGCCTCGACGCGTTCCAAACACCGAAGCCGGAGTTTCGCTTCAAACGACGAGACCACAACAGATAGAGCCATACACATAGATTTATACATATTATATATAACACATATCTGTATAGTATATATTATATATTTATATTATATGTATATATAAGTAATAAACATATATATACATGTGTGTATATATATATACATATATATTTTTATATATACATATATATACATACATATATATATACACACACGCATACATACACACACGTATACATATGTATGTATGTGTGTATATATATATATATATATATATATATATATATAATTTTAACGATATTTTTTAGGGGGTGAGTCACGTCACCTTCAAAAGTTCGATTTTTTGTATTTTTCCAGTTTTCCAATCTTCCCCATTTCTGAATCGTTTCCAACCAATCCCGTCGAAATATTCGGATGCGGCCTGCCACGTATCGACGGTAACTATTAAAAAAGACGAAAAGGGTTCCATTTAAAGATGCTGGAAGGCGATGTGGCCCTTTCCACAGAGGTGACTATTTTTTAATGAAAATCATTTTTCGTTAAGGATAACAAATCTTCTAAAAATTGTCAAATATGTAATAAAATACATCCAATCTGTGAGAAGTTTAAAGCAATGAAATTAGCAGATAGATTAGAAGCAGTAAAAAGGTTTCAGCTTTGTTATAACTGTTTAAACCCTCATCTCATTTCTAGATGCGTCAGCATTAGCGTATGCCACGCGTGCAAAAAGAATTCTCATCACACTCTTTTACATAAATACACAACTGGAATGATCAATCCAGTTCCCGACGTACAGTCGCCAGACACGGAGCAAAACTTTCATTCACTTCCACAGCCTTTAGAACCGCAAGTATCATTGTTTACGAATGGAAAGCAGAAAAACGTTTTGAAAAACACCGCAATAAGGTATGTGAAAAGCTTACCAGGCAAATATATCGCGTTAAGAGGAATTCTTCAATCCAACGTTATTATTTCCAGAGCAGCTGAATTATTAGGATTTTTTTAAAAAAAAAGAGAAAAAGTAAATACTCCAATTTTCGGTTTGAATCATTGCTCACTATTAGTGAAAACAAAAGATTCCAAATGGATGATAGATTTGTTAGTTTTACCAAAAATTACTGATTATTTGCCATCAAAGACAATAAACATTTCAGAGTTAAATCTGCCTGACAATTTGAAGCTTGCGGATCCGGCATTTCATTTGCCTCAGAAAATTGATATTCTCACTGGAGCAGAGTTATTTTTCGATTTATTAAAAGAGGATAAAATTAAATTAGATAATGATTTAACTCTACAATCAAGTTGTTTACATTATTTGGTTTTAGGCAGCACTTCTAACAATAATTTGGAAAATGTATCTAAACATTGTTTTTTGAGTTAAAATTTACA
>CM063500.1:119716529-119719029 GCA_032207245.1 Pardosa pseudoannulata | reverse complement strand
TTATCTATTTTTAATGATACACAATTCTATCCATTCTGGTAAGTAAAAAAAATTTTGATTTCCTACTATCTCTATTATTTAACATAAATGGCCCTATATTTCTAATTTTTATAACTTGATAAAAATGATATCAGTTCATGAATAGTTTTAAAATGGAGAAATTAGACTGATATAATGTATTCCTTAGTTTTTACATATTGATAATACAAAATTAAAGAAATATTTTTTATGGCAATTATTGGCGTGTATAGGAGAGAATTCAGGAGGGAGAAGCTGAGGAAAAAATGTGTGTATGCATGTGTTTTATTTGCATACTTAAATGTTAAATTTAGTTTACAAAATGAGGGAGGAAAACTCAAGCACCTGCTGCACTTTCCGTATAGGTGCCCTTGTTGGCAATGACAATAGGCACCCTCCAAAATAATTTCTGGGTATGCCACTGTATACATATACACATACATATATACATATTATGGACATAGTGACAAATATATTTACACATATATACATGCACATGTATATACCCATGTATATATATACAAATATACCTACAAATATATATATACATATATATAAATTCATATATATACACACAAGTAAATGTATACATAGAAATTTGTATATTATATATATAGAATAATATATATACATGTATACATATACCCATATATAAGTTTACATATATTCATACCCATATATATACATATATACATTATATACATATATTATATACACATATATATACATATACACGTGCAAACATATATTTACATATACATACATGCATGCATATACAACCATGTATATGTATACATATATACATACAAATATATACATACATATATATACACAGTAAATCTATACATAGAAATATGTGCATATATTATATACACAGAAAAATATATATACATGTACACATATGCAGATATATAAGTTTACATATATTCATACCCATGTATTATACATATATATTATATACATATATATAGCCATATATATGTGCAAGCATATATATTTACGTATGTAGGTACACATATACACACTGTTGCTAGATATATAATCTCTTAATAGTCAGGATATAAATTACGAAATAATATTTGATAACAAATTCATAATTCTGAACTGTTATGAATACCAGAATGATTTTGAAGCGCTGTGTGTATGATTATACATGAACATAAAAAATTTGATTAAACAAATTTAAAATGGAGCATGTTCCTAAAAGGATAAAAATAATGGCTCTAATATACTGATTTATCTATAAATGGTTTATAAATTATAGTCAATTAGTAATAAAATTATGGTTAAAAGTAAATTGTTCATAATTCTGGAATAATGTTGCAATAGTTTAGTAATTGAACAATATATGTATATCTTAGCTATAATATATCTTAATATATTATATATCTTAATACATATATGAATAGCTTGCTGTTACCCACTTTTATTGCAATAGCATATAAATATACACATATACATGTATTCATATATATGCATATTTAATACATATACATATATACGCATATGTATATGCATTAAATATACATATGTATATATGTATATATATATATTACATATTCTGCATATATATGTATACACACATATACATATTCTGTACATGCCACTGCATATATATACATATTTATGTGAATGAAAATATGTATACATATGCAGTGGCATAAACAGAATTTTTTCAAGGGGAGGAGGTTCATAATTTACAAGGGGGGTTTCATAATTCTAAAAAATAATAGCCTGCATAATTTCTTCTACAATTTTTATTTTTGCCATTTTGTCTGAGCTCAATGGGAGGGTTAAACCCTTAACCCCCTCCCCTTGTGTACACCCCTGTATATATGTGTATATATATATATGTATACATACATATATTATATATATGTGTATATATACACAAATATACACACATATTTACACATATTTATAAACAAATATGTATATTCCATTAATTTATTTTCGACAAGCATTCAATTTACAAATTTTTGACAAGCCGCTTTTAGGCATAACAAATAAAACCACCGTTAAAAGATGGTGAAACCATGGTTAAAAAGTCACATGTCAATAATTCCCCCATTAGCCCCTTAATGTTACATCCTATATCCATTGCATTTTTAGATTTGACTGCATATGTATATTAAAAACCAAACCTAAGATAGCAAAAAAGGAAAAACATTTATTCCATTAACAGCGTAAAAAAAGCACTATCTGACATGATATCGTGGCATTACAGATTCAGTTATTACAAGTCATTATTTTTATGCAAAATCATTTTTGAGTCATGCTTGCGTTGCTAAACCAAACTTCCTGCTATTTCAAAACCCAGTGTAGGCGAGCCCGCCAAACCTGAGCGATCATCGCCAAATTCTTGAAACAGATTTTCTGGCAACCCTCGCCGTCTCCCGTGTGAAAGAGGTAGCCCTTTTTTGTTTACTTTTTTTTGTTAATGATTTAGAGCGGGGGGGGGATGACAAGAACAAAAAGCGAA
>CM063500.1:119661529-119711529 GCA_032207245.1 Pardosa pseudoannulata | reverse complement strand
ATATAATTTATAAGCATACATATAAGTATATATATATATATATATATATATCCACACTTATAAGTATATATATATACAGATATATGCATACACACAATTTTATATATATATACATACATACACATAAGTATACATATATATACATACATATACATATAGATATATGCATTCACACACACACACACACACACATATATATATATATATATATTTATAAGCATATACACTTATAAGTGTGTATATATATATATATATATATATATATATATATATATATATATATATATATATATATACACACACACACAGATTATATATATATATATGTGTGTGTGTGTGTGTAATGTGCATCCCTTTAAATTTACGATTTTAGTGTGTTTCTGTTATGTGAACTGGACGCATGAGAACAGTTTTAAAGGTCAAAACTACGAACTATTTCTCATGCGTCAAAAGCACACAACCTTTAATGGGGAGACACGTTTAAAGGGCATGGTCAAGGGATGCGGGTCTCCCGATTCCGCACCCCAGACGTTGTACTCACCCATCCGCCGTGGTCGTTGATCCATGGCAGCAGCTTGGCCGAGACGTAGGCGGCGACGGTCAGGGCTATGGAGTCGACGAGTTCCTGCGCGCCGCCCCTCTTCTTGGTGTAGTGTGCGGCCAGCTCGCCCCCGAACACGAAGAGGGCCACGATGCGGGCCCACTTGATGCCGTCGTTGAACAGCTCGTTCGCGACGCCCTCCACGGTCTGGCGGACCGCGGACGACTCGCTCACGCCCTCCAGCTGCGAACACATCTCGAGGAACTGTTCCCGGAATTGGGCGTTGAACTCCTCGGCCAGGGCGCGGAGGGCGGAGAACACACGGCTGCTGGACGGGGTCGCGTCACGAATGCCGTCCGGCAACGACACGGGTCCGTTCAGTCGGTGCTGCAAGAAGTCGCACACGAGGCAGGCAGACATCCGGTCGATAACCGACCACTCGCACTCTTCCATCGCTCTTCACCGAGTCGACATCACAGAGAACACCTCTCGCCACGTTCCATAGAAATCCAAAAGAACACGACACAAACGAACGCGTTTATATTTCCTTCGACGCTTATTACCTCTTGCCACGAATGCTTTTTCGGAACTGAAGCGACGGCGGAGCTCGTTCGAAACTGCACATGCTCAGAAGGCATTAGTCTAGAAAATGTTTCGCATGGTGGCGCCATCTATCGACTGAAATCATACTATTTTTAAATAGCTCTAATATTTAAAACAAATTTATCCCTAAATAATATTTAAATTTCGCAAACTCGTTATTTACTTTAAATTTTATTATTTTGAATTTTATCATCTGCTTTAAATTTTATTTTTAAATATTTAAGCCTAAAATAAGCAACTTGTATTAACTAAGATATATTTAATTTTTTAAATTTCTTCTTAATTTTTTCTAAATGAACGTTATTTGGGTTTTATTTCAGAAACAAAGCAAAAAGTGACTTAAAATGTTTAAGAATATATTTTCTCGGAATGCAATATGCCATTTGAATGTCGTGTGCAAAACTTCCTATTTTCGCACACCTTTTTTCTTGCCATTGAACTAAAAGGATTGCTAGGAGAGTCCTATTTTTGCATTAGAAAGGTTAGTCCGGGCCCAAAATTATACAAGTGTTTTAAAAATTTAAATATTCTTGAACTTAGGATTTATTTTACCTACATTCCGTTTTAGAAGTACGTTCTTCAGCAAAAAATTTAAAGTCAACATGTGTGGGTAAAATATTTATAGTAAACGAGCGCACAAGCGAGAACAGCTTTAAAAAACAAAGAAAAAAATTGAGTTATAAATATATATTTTTCAAAAACATTTTTCATTATTTTTATAGGTATGTAAGATTTAAGTTTAAGTTTATTAAAGAGATATAGAAGCGATTTCTACAAAAAAATTTTAATGAAAAGTGGGAAAATACCACGGAATCCTTTTCGTTTAAGAGTCCCTTAAATATTAAATGAAAAATTTAGTATTTTTCCCAAAAATTATTTAAACTCGCGTTTTTCTTCACTAATAAATCCTCCTTTAAATGCTTTGCCCCTAAAAATTAGTCGTACATTTTAACCATTTCTGCAGAGGAATTGAATAAGGCTTAATTTTTTTATGAATACCTAAAATCTCCCATTATTTAAAATATTTTCTTTGGGGAACAGATGTATTATAGAAGCCCATCTGCCATCTATAGAAGCCCATATAGGGCCCATCTGCCATGTTTTCATTTTTGGCGACCAACAGAAAAACGCGTGTTTGAAAAATCGCTAAGTAAAAAAACATGGCTGTTGTACTCGTTTTTCCCAATTTATAGCATTATCATACCACAATTTATAGAACTTTTTCCAATTTATAGAATTATTAAAATAGCATAATAATTATCATTTTTTTATGTTATTTAAAAACTAAATAACAGATTAGTAATATTTATGTTATATATCAACACAACATAAATACAATATATATCTTTAATAATATATTTCATAATAAGCACTAATATTATAAAAAATCTAACATGTGACGGGGGGGTTCCCCCTCAACCGCCCTTGTAATAAATGAAATGCAAAATAAATTTAATAACAGGCACACCAAACTACTTATCGCCCTTTAAAACCGCCAAAAAATCGCCAAGTTTGGCGAAAAAAACACGGCGTATATAATGCATTTGTACCAATGCCAAATGTAAAAAGTCGTCAATGGGATCCTATACCAAATGATTTGATTTTCATTTTGTCCCGCTTCTGGTCCTTTTGATGCTACGAATGTAATTTCGCTTAAAAAGAACTGCGATAAAAAACTAATTAAAAGCTACACATAACAGTTTTTGTTTTAAGCACTTTAAACTTACTTCCTTAGATAAAACACAAGTGACTTACGAGAGTAATCTAAATCAGAGTTTCCTCTACTGAAAATTTGCCATTTTCTTTTGATTTATTGTTTATTTCATCTGTAATGCCAAATTTTAAAATCATAAAAGTTACAAATCATGGAAATCAAATTTTGCAATTAGGGATAAATATTTTTTACCTTAGAAAAAAAGGGACTTACTAAAGTAATCAAAATTTTTGTTTTATACAGTTTAAACTTACTTCCTCAGAGAAAGAAAGCAAATGTCTTACCAGAGTAATCTAAAGCCAGGTTTCTTCTACAGAGAATCTGTCATTCTTCTGATTCTACGAAATTTATCAGCGGTTCTTTTTTTTTATCGTTTATTTCATTTGAGGGTACCAAATTTTTAATATTAATTATAAAACGTGGAAATAAAATTTGAAACTTTTATTAATATCACGTAAAGAACAACATGTCTAAATCATAACTACATTCAGAACACATTCAAAGATGTCAAGATGCAACATGGGAAGAAAAACTTCATTCCCCAGCACATGCGCAGATGTACTACGGAAATAAAAGCGGAAATATTCAACAATTAAAATTTAAAAATATTTTAGTTTTCATTTAAAAATTAAATTTTGATTAAGTATACAAATTTCAAACATGTTTATATTTAAAAATGTAGTTTTGTTTTGAATATTAAAATGCAATACAATAAGAGGCTCACTCTGCACGTTGCAAATCGGTTCGATCGTACAGAGAACAATAAGGCGATTTCACGCAGCAGTGCACTACTCAACTTATGACGATTCTGATTTTAATTTCAAGCGTAAGGGCAGCTTATGAGTTGCTTATTGGCTATCGTAAACATAAAAATGAATAGGAAGGGCATTAAAGGCGTTTATGACGTTGCATAAAATCGCTCTATTTGCTTAACATTTTGTACTTGAGATTTAACCCCTTGCCATTTGACAAAAACGTGCCAAAATTGGAAATTTTTTTTAATTTTGTTACATTATCATCATTCAAATATTAGAAGTAGATTTTTTTTTTTAAATATGTAAATGAAATGACTACTAAATTCAATATTTTTACAGTTATGAAAAATGTTAATGGATTACAGTAATTTTTGCTCAAATGATAACAAAATAAATCAAATGGCGTAATTTTCAAAATAAATAATGTTACAAACTTTAAATATGCGTATTTCGGTTAGCTGGAGAGGTTTTCGTCAACTCCATTTTTGGTACTCAATTTGGCAACCTGGCGACGAATTTGGCGATATATTTGCCGATATAATTGGTGACCTTTTTTGATGACATATTTGGAGTAACCGCTAGTTTCTGGACCCTTCCAACTCCGGAACATTCTCGAAATTTCCGTAAGCTTATAAATAGACGCTTCGGGTGAGACGTCGATCAGTCTGCACCTTGATCTTGCAAAATGCAGTTCACTTGTGGTACATTGATTCTAGCTAGTGGAATTGCATTTTGCCTCTCTGTGTTTTTAGTTCTAGTTCTGTAGCAATGTTTTTATGTGATCTGTGCACTGAATGGTTCCAGGGTGTACTGGAATGTTCTAACTGTTCTTGAACTGTGGACTTTTCATTATTCTGTTATGAACTCATATTTGTGTTTTCTCTTGCCGTAAAAATCCATTCGATTCCCGAACACTCAAGTGAAGCTTGAAACAATATAATAAACGAATACAACAATATTATTTTTTATATCAACTGTCCTGGATTCCATGTCCCTGAGATTCCTTAGAATTTCACAAATCTTTTACGGTATCCGACAAATGGTGCGAAACTGCTGTAGTTTTTGCGGGAAAGCATCGCCATCAATTGAGAAAAATAATACAAAACATAAAAACTCACACTCTGAATTATAACAACAATTAAGCAAAATTCTAAAAGCAACTAAATTGACACATTGATAGACATAATGTAACAAAATGTAACAAACCACACAAAAGGACATCCTAAAACAAATAATTATAGATGAACAATTTCATTCCAATAATTACAAGAATAAGATTCCCACGAAAAAATAAATTGCCCAAGAGAACACCTGTAAACTTACTGCCTCATCACAAACAATGGACTTGTCTTGACATTGATCTCTCGCTTCTTTGCTGCGGTAACACAAGAGGAAATGCAATCCCTATCCAACAGTGTGCTGGGTTACTGGACTTGACCACTGCCCTACTTGACCTGTCAACGGCTCTCCCAGCGTCCCTGTGCTTTAAACTGTGAAACGTCCATTTCCTGTCCAGCTGGTTCAATACCAGCTTTGCATAAGAGATGCAAGTATTCTTTGAAGCATAATGGAACCTGTGTATGACTTACTGTACATTAAGGGAGCAACTGTTCGCCTGGAGGATGGCGTATCCTGACACAGCCATCGGCGTGATGAAGGCAACTCTCTCCCACTGATCCACCGACCAGTAGCGACGTTCCCGGGCGATGCGCTTGCTCAGCAAAGGCACTCGAGTGGGACGTTTGCTGCGTAGCCCCCTATCCAACAGTGTGCTCCGATTCTGTTCTACTTGACCCTGCTTTGTATTGGGTTGACACTGCTTGGCTCCGGTTTTGCCTCACCCTGCGAGACCTTTTTCTTTGATAGCGTGTGGACGTCCAACACCCTGTCGTCTACTGCTGGTTTCACCGTCCTTCATCCACTTTGCATAAGTACCGAAAACTGCAGATCGCGAACAACCCACGAGTCGGGGGTTGGACTCGAGGGAAATATTTATTCCGAGCATTCGAACCATTACAATCTGCCCTCTATCAAAATCGCTCAGATCCGCAGCCTTTCCCATCACGCACAGAAGTAAGTGAAAGAATGATTCTTCAGACTCTCCAGCAATGCCACTTCCACCTCATCACGTGCCTTCCACGTCATCCAGCCGAGTTCATTGCAAAATGTAGGGCTGGTCATAATATTTTGGCTCTTAAGTGTGTATATAACGAAAACTTCAATGTAACGTTATGGAGGAACAACAGGAAAATGATTAGCCATGAAATGTTGAAATTTGGTATATACTATTCTTATAACTATTAGTTGCAATAGGAGTTCTATATAACGAAGAATTTCCTTATAACAGCTATTATGCAACTTGAAGATATCGGTGTAATCAAGAGGCATTTGTAACAAGGATTTTTAAACAGTTTTTTTTAGTAGCACTATGGTCCACATTTTTGCAACACGAAGGCCAATAAGACAGGGACCTACTGCTTAAAGCTGATTCTGAACAGCTTCGAATATCTATGCCACAATGGGATTCGGACCCATAAACTCCGTTATAAGAGATCCGAACCAATTCCAGATTCTATTCGCCCACCGTTCAGCTAAAGAGCTGAAATAATGCTCTTAAAGTCCATCTTTAGGAAACAAAAGTTATAAGTTACTAATAGGGGATAATAATTTTTAATGTTTAATTGTTCATGACTAGGTGATATTGAGTAGCAGAAGTATTGTAATCGCAAATTATTTGGGTTAAGTATGAAATATCAATGTAACAAAATATCTCGAAATGCCTGTACTTAAACACGGTTACTTTGAGAAACGAAATCTTTTTTGAATGTGGAAGGCAATGTACCCAACATGAAATAAAAAATAAAAACATATGTGATATAATAAACGTACAAAGAAGTGTACACATCAAATTTTTATTCGTAAAAAAATTTATATGAAAAGAAAGTTTTATTTTTCAAACCTCATGAAATCTGATTTCACATAACATATAAGTTAAATACAGAGGGGGTATCCCAAATAAGGTAATTTGTCGCAACGTCACGACCTACTATAATGCCCTTCCCATTCATTTTCATGTTTACAACAGCCAATAGATAAACAATAAACTGCCCTTCCGTTTGAAACAAGAGCCAGAATTGTCATAATTTCAGAATTTACCCTACTGCTTGAAATAGCTTTATACTACATGTTCAACCAGGTTTTGGCTGTAAAATATGCATCCAGATTTTATTCATTTGTTAGAAAACTAACCAAATTTTGTTATAAAAATTAAAAAAAATTGTTATAATAAAAATAACCAAATTTTAATATCCCAAACGTTCAGCAACTCTGAAATATCTGAGTGAGATTAAAATTACTCTGCGGCTAATATTGCAGTGTTCTCTGTGTTTTCTCACCTTATTATTTTTAATCTCCGTGCGTGGATACTTTATTCTACTGGTGTGGCAACATAATTTTGTTGCACATCAACAACGAGATAGATAATAAGAAATATAAGTGTTGTAATTCTCTTTTTGAGTTGTGCCATCCATTTTATTTATTTAAAGAATTAAAGATTTGTTGTCATAAATTTCTTTCTACAATATCTTACACCCAAATCTGGCTGATTTTTGAACAAATAAACAAAATATGGCTGTACATTTCACAGCCAAATCTGGCTGAATTTATGTGATTTGAATAAAATGGGAATGCACATCTTTTAATCAAATGTGGTTGATTTCAACGTATTCTCTGTAGTACATTTAAAGATGATTGGACGAAACAAATGGTGACGTTTGCATATAACATCTATGTAATCGGAGTTACTTTTTGGGCATACTAGAGCTAAAATTTATTTACATTTACTTAATTTTCTATTTAATTAAGAAGAAATGTGTTGTTCGAGGATATATTCTCTAGGTCTTCTAATTCCCTCAAATGACTTGCTGTCGTCTAGAAATTCTTGCCGGAATCAGGAACAAGAAACTTATCTTCTGAAGATAATTAACTTTTTTTATGAAGGGGGAAACCTCTAGAATTAAAATTTTAAATTAATTATTGTTAGTCTTAGTAAGTCCAATTATGTAAATTAGATACTAAAAAAGCCTTTGAGAACCAAGTGCCAAGTGACGACTGTTTAAATATTTCGCGTGGACTAGGGGTGCTACCATATTATAGTCGACATATGTCATAAATGACTTCTGCGTCATAATGATGTCAGAAATCATCAGACATGGGAATTTGGTACCACAAATCTCCCTCTCCGACATCAGTAGAAATCACTAGTGACATATGCCGACTGTAATATGGTAGCACCCTAGATGACCACAAAATTTTCGACATGGCTGTTCGAGGTAAATTTATCTCCACTCTCCCATAGTTACACCAAGTGTTTCTTGTGCTGGAGGATCTGTCTAAATTAATAGGGTACGGGCTCCTGACGTTACGGGTACTTGACGTCACTTGACAACCAGAATAGTAACAATGCTGGGAGTCAAGCTAACTGCTCTGATTGGAAAAACATATGTTGTTCACAGCTTGTTGAACTTTGGTTCTCACGTTTTTACTTGTGTACTGAAGAGTTATTTAATGTTACGAAGTGAAAATGAATGATTACGTAAAGAATTTAGACCAACTGTCGCAGAAGCGGTATTTGGAGAAAATATCTATAATAAGTAATATAGATCCGTATATTATTAAAGACTGGGAAACGGATATTGATAAACTACCAGCAATTTGCTATGGTGACATCATCAATTATTTAGTGTACCGTGTAAATGCCTATACAATGGAAGAATTTCGTTCTTATAAAAGCCTAGAAGCTTTTAATCAGTTTGCCTGTGGATGGGTGAAAAATATAAAGTTAAAAAATGTTGGATCCTACACTGTTGTTTTAGGCCAAGTAAATATTTTGATTCATAGTATAGTTTCAGACTTTCTTATAATAAATGCTTAAAATATTTGTTTATACAAAATTAAATGCTTAATATTTTTTATATATTTATTTTTATATAACTTTTCATTACCTCTGTACAACTACATCTGAAAATACTAGTCCTATTTTATGACTTTCTAGGCAAGATCTTAAATCTGATTCCCCTATTGTTACAAAACAAAATTTTATTTGACTTTCTCAGACTTTTAAGATTAACAAGAAAAACAAACATATAGTATTTAATTTGTTCTTTACAACACAATTACATCTAAGCCTTTTTCTGCAATCCAACCTCAGTCCATTGTGTAAAATCGAGAAGATAACTTCTTCTTTGTTGAGTAATAGATTAGTAAATATCTATCAACCAACTATAATTTTCCTTGTAATCTTAATTTAATTATGTTTTAGTAACTATTGAATACAAATACTGTCTATTCTCTGTCTCACAACGTTTCATCGCTGAATTGAACCCCAGTCGCAAAATAACTATCTGCTATGATTAGTTATTCTGTATTGGCAACAAAATTGATATCTTTTGGGACAGATCAATTCTTCAGTAATTTCTAGGGTCAGGTGTCTCCCGATCTCGGTATGTTGTGTTTTAAATCTTATTTAATCTTATAAAATATTTTGATTAAATTCTTGTTGTAGGGATATTTTAACAATATTTGTATTTAAGGTGGACAGCAGTCTCTTATTTTTCAAAAATGGTGCAGCGTTTAACTTACAGACGTCGTTTGTGTTACAACACTCAATCTAACAGGAGAAAAATGTAAGTTCTTATTTTTATATCAGATCCCTTCTAGTTATATATTGATATTATATTGTAGTTTCAAACTGTAATGACTATAATGTGTATAATTGAACCTATGTGAATTGTGCTTCACGTGTTTTTATAAACTTAGTAACACCGTTAGTCTTACTTTTTTTTATATAATTCAGACAGCTCAATATGTTGTTCTATTAGTAATTAAGGTATATATTTTTATATTAGATCTAAAACTCCTGGTGGAAGATTAGTTTACTTGTATCCTGGAAAACCGGGTAAAGTTCCAAGATGTGGTGACTGCCATCTACGTCTTCGCGGAGTAAGTATATTCTAAAATGCTCGTGGCACGAATTTTATATATTTAGTAGCTTATATTTATAAAGTATTGCAGTTAGATGATCTATTTATATCTAAAATTAGCTAAATAACCTGCAAACGCCGGTGCTCTCTTTTGTTGATAGTAAATATTTTTATTCTTTAACCTTAAAAAATTTGATTTGATTAATCGAATTCAAATTAATTTGCTTATTATAAAGTATAAAGTTATAATGTTTTATATGTTGCAAGGGTTAATCTTCGAAGGAATAGATTTATTGTACACTTTGTGTTCTGCCGTCATGTTTATTTTTTGTCAACCAACCAAATTTGGTTAATTTCAATTGATCACCAGAAAAATGGCTAATTTTTAAGTTATGTGCAAACCTAAGTGTTTAACAAATTTGAGTTTTAACGCAATCTATAGCACTTAATTTATTTTCATACTTTTTTTATGGTAAATACAATTTTGGGATTTTTTTTTCAATTATATGTGAGGAATTTTGAAAATAATTCACATATATAGGTTTCGTAAGATAGTTCCTTTTCAGTTTTAGTGCAAAATAAAACTTTTAATGTCATTAGAAGTGTGAAAGATAAAACTGGCTAATGGGGCACTTTGATACCAGAAATTTACATGTCGCCAAATTAGATGTCTAATAATGAATAAATAGATTTCTCTTTGTAAAAAAACTACGAGTATGGTACTCGTAATAAAGCAAGAAGAGATGGATACAGGAGTGCAACTTATTCAATTTATTCTAAGCGTTTAATTTGCATTTATAACTTGTAGCCATATATTGTGTGGATTAGATTTGCATTCAAAATAGTATTTTTAAAATTCAAAACCCTGTGGTTTTGAGTCAATTTTGAAGAAAAAATAATTTTATGGAAAAACATTCTACAATTTATGATGAGAGAAATATGTAAATGATTTGTAAGTCCGGGATTATCACCCACTGAAAAATGTATTTAAAATCTAGTGAAATTGTACATGTTTGAAAGGTGTCATTTTCTTGTGGATAATCACATTTTTGTGGTTTGTTTGCTTATGTCTGTAGATAGAATTATTGTTTTTTGTATTTTGATGCTTATAAAATTTTGACCATTCATTAGTCCGTTCAGGCTGGATTTAAAAACTGGGTTCCCCTGCAAACTTGGCGATAATAGTTTGGTTGTTTAACATTTTCTCCTGATCTCACTGCGTCTAAACAATCTGTATTGTAATTTATATGATATATCCAGCTCTCCTTGTATAACTTTTCTTTTATATTAATAGTGCGCAGTGCTTAATAAATGAGATACAACAAACTTAATGGTTCCCTTTGGCTGAATTTTAATAATTTGGAACTGTTGCGTTTGTGAACTGTATAAGGGATTGTCTATAATTGTCTGGTTTTCAAGGCTTTTTGTTAATTAAGATTATATAACTATCTTGGCTATTGATGGCACACTGCATTCATTAAATTTGCTAGAAACAGGGTTTTCACTGTCCTTAAAAATCCTTAAGAACTCCTTAATTGTAGCTTTCATTTTTGAGAGCCCTTAAAACTACTTAGTTTTTATCAAAGGTCCTTAAAAATGACTTAATTTTGAAATTGGAACTATCAATTTCTTCCATGGAAAGATATAAAAGAAAAAATAGCTGAGTTTAAAAAAAAATCTGTTTAAAAAAAAAAGAAATTGTTGAACTTTCAAAATGAAATTATTTATGGGTGTGAATTTGTACTTTGGTAATTTCTTTGTGAATAGTAAATAAATATTTGTTAAAGTTCATATCATTCTTTTATTTTCTAGCCAAAAGTGCAGTATTAATAATAAAGAAAATCCCCAAATACATATGTTGTCAGTACATTACTGTAGTAATTCTTTTCTTGATATCCTTAAAAAATTATGAAAGCTTATTAGTATTTTGTATGGTCACGAGCAAGAAAACTATTTGACCAATAAATAATCTTTCACATTCTGAAAAGTATAAAGTCAGCTGCCCTTTTCTAGTAGCTAACATTCATGCAGATTTTAGCTAAACAAAGCAGGGAGGGTGGGGTTGTAGATATTTGAGTTACTTATGGAAGTTTAATTTTCTTTAGATTGAATGTAATAAAGTCTAAAACTTTCTTCTTTCCCAGGTGTCGGGTACAATCAGCTAGTATATAAAAAATATCATTTTTAAATCCTCAGAAAGTTCTATTCACAATTTGTTTTTAGTTTGATCACTCAAAAAACTGTAGATGTGCATTTTTCAAAAATAGTTTTTGTTGAATAGATTTCTTATTAATTTTTATATACTTGATTCTGAAATATTGTATGGCATTTATTAAACATGCCTTGTCAGGTTCATAATCATTAAAATAGGTTTCTCAGGAAATAGGGTTATGCCATGTATTTCAAGGAGGTCCTTAGGAAAAAATTATTTTAGTTCTTTAGTTCCTTAATTTTTCTTCTGAAAAAGAGTGGGAACCCTGTAGAAAAAGCAAGAAATACGATGTTTGGATGGGTTACCTTTGTGTTTCAGTAAATATCACCCATATTTTCACCTAATTTCCCAAGGGGAACCCAATTCTTAAGTAGTCTCATAAGTTTCTGTAATATTTTAACTATAAGTAGTATAAGTTTAATAGATTGCATTTGATAAGACAAAGAACAATAATAACTTATTTCATGTTAATATTTTCATATAGTAAAGATGAATGTTGACCTGTGTTGATGTATTTGTATTCCTTTTGGTAGATCACTCATGCCAGACCAAGAGAATTGTCAGCGTTATCCAAAAGGCACAAGACTGTAACCAGAACCTACGGAGGTAGCAGGTGCGGAAAATGTGTGAGGAGCAGGTCAGTAGCCTATTTCGTGTGTCAAGATTAATTTGTTAATCGCAGGATGGATGAGTGTGATTATATGTATTTGGAGTCATGAAATTGAAATACAAAATATATCAAATAGGAAGTGATGGGCTTTAAAAATGACTGCAAGAAGTTGAATTTGCATAACCAGTTCTGTGAATGAAGTGAAAGTTAAACTAATGATTGATGCTCTATCTTAATAAAAAGTAGTTGTAATAGTAACTGGCTAAGTGTCTAGCAAATGATGCGAAATGTGAGATGATCTTACATGATTATTACTTTGAACTCTCTCACTGATGCTTGTATAAGGTGTCTGTAACATCACTAGTCGCAAAATCTCCATTCATCCAGTTGCTGTGAAAATGGGCAGTCACTAAGAAACAGATTTACAAAATTCCAATCCAAAGGAGTTAGGTTGCATGCCATTTCTTGTCTGCATGGTTGGTCTTTATTTCCCTTTTAGTAGATTCATTTATGGTTAGGTTTATAAAGTGCATACTGAACTGTAGTGCCTCTAAAAATGACCCTTTAGATTTTTTCCCCCTTTTAAAATGTAACCACAATGGTGACTGATAGGGAAACAGATGCATTATAAATGCTGGTCCTGTCCGCTTTTTTTTTTCTTTGCACCCAACAGAAAACTCGTTTTTTGAAAAATCGCAAAGTAGGAAAACAGTGGCAGTATGCGTTTTCTTAAAGATCACAAAATAAAACATGGCAGGGGTGACATGGCATATTTGAAACACAGCATTGACAAAACTAAACTTTAAAAGAAAAAGAAACAGGTTAACAATTATTTAGCATTAATAAAATAAAATTAACAATTTTTTATGTTATTTTAAAAAATATCGATAATTACAGTAAGAAAATGATTGAAGGTATATCAAACCAAAATGAACCTATATATGTATATTTTTGTTCAGCTTCTGTCAAAGTTCCGGTTAACTGCTAATTCAGAATAAAATTAGGTGTTAAAGGCATAGGCGCACTTAAAAGATATTTTTATTTTAAATTAGTATTGTACACTTTTTTCAGACCATTTTCTTTTTTTTTTTTTATCACCCATGGTTTAAGAGACTGAGACCAGAGTCGCTTTCTTTCTAAAATAGAAATTGGGTGCTAATGTGTCTCACAAATAAATAAAAGATTTATACACTTGTTACCTGACTGTGCTAACCAAGTCACCAATCTTTTAACATTCATTGCTTGTGATCTCTTTAAGAGGTTTAAAATGTTTAAAAAAAATTGGAAACACTTCCTTCTTCAAAGATGTAGATTGATGAAGTATTTCTTACAACAGGGTTTGATAATATTTATTGGAAATCCTATTTTGGAGAAGTCATAAAATTTATGGGTCTCCACCAAGATTTAATACTTATTGCGTGGATAGAATGGGCATTAGACCAAACTTATATAAAGTTACCTATCACTTTGTAGTACTAATTGGACCAAATTCATCGATAGAAAAGTTTTTGTCTATCTTGATGCCTTGAGACCAGAGTCGCTTTCTTTCTAAAATAGAAATTGGGTGCTAATGTGTCTCGAAAAGGAATAAAAGATTTATACACTTGTTACCCGACTGTGCTAACCAAGTCACCAATCTTTTGACACAAATTCTTGTTAAAGTCTTAAAACTGCATGCAGCCTCTATTTCTGTAGCGCATAATTGAAAGAGAAGTGTTGAGATTAGAGTCGCCTGTTTTCCTGTAATGAAAAGCTGGTGCTAAAATATCTCAAACAGTATAAAAAAGATATATACACTTGATATGCTCATCGTATTCAAGACACTAATCTTTTGACAACCTTTTACAAATATCATGTTGAGTATGTGATCTCTTTTTTTTGTTTTGTTTTACTACTTTTGGATTGAAGTGAGACTTAATAAGTAATATACATTCCTAACTCAAAAATATTTTCAATTTAGATTTTTCTTCAAAAATTTAACCAAAATTCAAAATGTATGTAAGCTTAAATTTAAAATTTAAAAAAAGGTTAGAAATGTGTGGTCAAGAATCTGGAAATGCGACAAGCAGGTAAAACAGAATTTTTAATCAAATTGCTGTAAAGTATGCCTTCTTTCATAGTTCACAATGTTGTGTAACAATAGGTGTATTTTAAATTACTGTATATAATACTGATGTAAAGTAATACTCTTGTGCGATTTTATCAGTTTTCTATTTAAAATTTATAAATTGTAAGTTCAATTCAATCCCATGGTCCTTAAGTCATTAAGAACTCTTTAATTTTAGCTTTCATTTTTGAGGGCTAAAATTACATACTTTGTGTCAAAGGTCCTTACAAACTCCTTAATTTTTAAATTTGAATGTGATTGATTTCTCCATCACCGTGATCCACCGTCATCACGATTTCCTATCAATTTTCTAATGGAACTGTTTTTTCTTAGTTGTGATTGGACCAATATCTCTTCTACTTGAGAGGTTTAAAGTATAAAGTCAGCTGCCTTTTCCTAACAGCTAACATTCATGCAGATTTTGATTAAATGGAGGATGGGGGTGTTGTAGATCTTTCGGTTACTTATGGAAATTTAGTTTTCCTTTGCATTGAATATAATAAGTCTTAAAATTTCTTTCACATGCAATGTCGGGTGTCATCAGTGAGTGTATATATATATATATACACACATATATAAATGTTATTTTTAAACCCTCATAAAGTTCTGTTTATAATGTATTTTATTCACAATTAATGTTTGATCACTCAAAAAGCTTAAGATGTACATTTTTCAAAATTAGTTTTTGTCAAATAGGTTTATTTTATATTAATTTTTAGGCGTTTTTGAAGACTTAATTCTGAAATATTGTAGGGCATTTATGGAACATGCCTTGTGTGGTTCATAATCAGTAAAATAGGTTCCTTTAGGAAATAGGGTTTATGTCATGTCGTATATTTCAAGTAGGTCCTAATAAAATGTTACTTTAGTCCTTAGAAAGTCCTTTATTTATGTTCTGAAAAAAAAAAATGTAGGAACCCTGAAACTGTTACAAAAGTTTCATGATATTTAAACAATTCTGAATTTTAAAGGGAATCTTTATTTTGATAAAATGCATATTAAATTGGGAAAATGAGTGTTAAAATTTTGGCAAATTATCAGTAAAATTATATAATTTTCAAAAAGTTACATGAATTGAATAAATATAACTCTTCTGATATTTGATCTATCATATCTGTTTGCTTCTCATTTACATTTAAGTTGCTTTTGCCATTATTAAATATTTTAGTATTTAAGTAGTCAGTTTTACTGTTCCTTATATTACAATCATGAATTTCTTCCAATTCTCTCTTCCCTGTCTGTCTGATTTGTTCGTCTACTCATAAACCTTCTTATCACTTAAATATTTTTTTTTTTTTTTTTAAAGCTCAGAACTGAGGGTTAGCTTTCTGTGGTAAATTATTCTGAAAACTGACTTCAGTGTCATTTAAAAATTAAAAAATGGCTTATTCTTAAAGAAACTAATGTCTGTGGGCCCTAAACATGTTAATGATTAAATAAGTATTGCCAAGTTTATATAAAGGTACTCATCTTTTTGTAGCAGTTGGTCTAATTGGTTGGCAAAACAAATGTTTATTTTGGATGCCTTGAGACCAGAGTCGCTTTCTTTCTAAAATAGAAATTGGGTGCTAATGTGTCTCAGAAATAAATTAAAAGATTTATACACTTGTTACCCAGTTGTGCTAACCAAGTCACCAATCTTTTGACACAAATTCTTGTTAAAGTCTTAAAACTGCATGCAGCCTCTATTTCTGTAGCCCATAATTGAAAGAGAAGTGTTGAGATTAGAGTCGCCTGTTTTCCTGTGATGAAAAGCTGGTGCTAAAATATCTCAAACAGTATAAAAAAGATATATACACTTGATATGCTCATCGTATTCAAGACACTAATCTTTTGACAACCTTTTACAAATATGTTTCGTATGGGATCCCTTTTTTTTTTTTTTCACAACTTTTGGATGGAAGTGAGACTTAATAATGTGCATTCCTAATTCAAAAATAATTGAATGAAGTGTTGAGATGAGTGTCGCCTGTTTTCGTGTGATGAAAAGCTGGTGCTTAAACGTCTCAGATATTATAAAAAAGATTTATACACTCTTAACACTTATCGTATTCGAGACAGATCTTTTGGTGGGAATTAAGAATTTGGTTTTGGTTGTTTATTTTATTGATAAAAAATCCTTCCCTTTTATGGATGACTCGAGTGTGTGATGATAAATCATTTTGTGATTCTTAGTGATTCATTTTTTGAACTCTCTCACTGATACTTGAGTCCTGTCTAGTAAATGCTCACCTTCCGAACTTATTGCTAAGGAGATTTAGATTTATATACTAATACTTGGGATGAAACTAAATGTAGGCTTTCTTTTAAATTTCTACGAGTAATGAATGTATTGAGATTAGAGTCGCCTGTTTTCGTGCCTTGAAAAACTGGTGCTAAAACGTCTCAAAAAGTATAAGAAAGATTTATATACTTGTTATGTTTGTCGTATTCAAGATGATGCTCTTTGGACAGTTGTGTTCTTACTTTTGTGTGACTGAAAATCCTTTTATGTATAATAGTTGAAGTGTTTAAAAAATATCTTATTGAGAATAGACGCACTATTCTTCTTTGTAGAATTTTGGTGCTATCCGTCTCATATATTAATTGAAAATGGACCAGTTCCATTTTCAAACACTTTTGCACCTCTGCTCCCTTGGGTTCTCTGATTTGTGTGAAGCAATTTTACTTTACTGTTGCCTGGGGACTGGCGATGACAATTTCTTGGCAGGCATAAATTTAAACACTTGTAGTAACTGCTTGCCTCTCTTCTGTAAATTTTAAGCTTATTTTATGTGAAGAGCAGGTGATCTCGTGTTAAATGACCCAAATTACAAAGAATGCATAGGTGGCAGTGCTTCTGATATAAACCCTGAAGCTTTGATTTTTCTGTGCGTCTGGCATTCTGATCGAAATTCTTTTGATTTTCAGCAGTGTAGTCTAAAATCTCTGAAAATTCCCCTTGTTTTGGTTTTTCCTCTGTCGATAATTCTGTATTGTGGCAAGAAGTAAAATGCGAATATTCTGGGGAAAAAAGACTGATTTAAGGCAATCTGTGTCTAATAAAACATTAGAACAGTTAATAAATTGTAAAATGCAGTAAAAGTTTAAAATATTTTGAAAAGTAGTTTGATGATTCATTTTTGAAAATTGCAAATTCTTGCAAAACAACATTTGGAAATGCCAAGTCTAATATTTTTGTTTTATATATTGGATAAACAGAATTACAATTTTTGAGCTTTTTTAATTGTTTTATGTATACACTAAAAACGCATTATGTATACACTGTTATTAAAATAAACAATTTGTTTTTACTTTTAAAGCATTTGGGAATAACTAAATTAATATAACAGGAGCTAATTTCTCCTTTTTTTTTAATTTATATTTTTATCTATATGCTAAAATGTCGTTGTGCTAAAAATTTCCATATTTTTCTCTTTTGGAAGTTTGTACCTATGAGAATGAATGGTTGACATGATTTATTATAATTGATGCATTTTTAAATTTTTATGGTTTGATGTTTTACGAATGAATTAATCAGCTTTGTGCAAATGATGATACTACGATAGGGACATATGATTAAAATGATTAATTATCTTGTATCTGATGGCTGATAATTTTAAGGACATCCTTAGAAGTAAATCCTAAACTCTGGCAAAAATAAGTGCTTTAAAATTGTTACAAATTATCAGTAAAATTGTATGCCAAAGTATTTCATAAATTTCTACATTACTCTCTATATATTGTCTTTTGTATGTTTTCTGTTCTTTTGTTTGAATTCTCATTATTTATATTGTAAAATGTTTCAGTATCTTAATTATCTGATTCTTTCATCTATTATAAAATCTTATTCATAATTATTTGTCTTTTTCGCCATGATAGCTGAAATAAAGATTGCCAAAAATATACTACACTATCTATAGCCACTCCAAGCTATTCAATCAAAATATAAACAATGGGTGTTAAATGAATCACAGCCATTGCAAGGATTCTACACGTATTGCTCTTTGCCTGTACAAATTTCCTCAATTCAGAAAACAGGGGGAAATAACTTCAAACTGAAAGTACAGTGAAACCTGTCTGAGCTGCCATCCCTCTGTACCAAGAATATTTGGCCACTCTGAAGGGTTTTATTTACTATTAAAAGATAGTTACTATAATGCGTAATATGAACAAGTCTTACACATATTCCTTATGTAAATGTAATTTAAAAGTTATCTAGGGAAAGAATAGTATTTTATTTTATTATTATTTTAGGGCTACAATTTGTTTCTGTTTGTAGTCTTCGTACTCCTTCAAAATCAAGTTCTTTTCCTTAATGACTGTTGATTTCTGTTTTTCCGCAGTTAAATAATTCAGCTAACTTTCTTGTCGATTTGCCATTTTCATATTCACGCAGAACTTCAATTCTCTGCTTGAGATTTAGAAAAACGCATTATGACATCGTTGCAACTCAGATGACTGACCAACTAATGAAATAAAACTAGTGTGAATGACATTTTTGATCGGGGGTGTAATTCTTTTTTTACCGATTATTGGAAATCCAAACAAAGGCCCTATGACACCTTCAATGCTTGATTTTCAGTTCCTCAGTTTCTATGGTTGGTGCAATAGGGACTCCCTATCTGAAGGGTGTGAGGGGGATACGAAAGGGATAACAGATTTAATCTGTCTTAGAAAGGAGTGGGAATTGACTTCTCAAGTTATTCCTTTGTCTTATATGCGACCATAAACCTGACCTTGAGTTTTTTTGCTCAAAATTAAAGCATAGTGAGTAGAATTTCCCAAAAAATGAAAGGGGCAATCCCACTTGGTGGCCATATAGAGGGGGTCGCATGGCTGCTGATACAGATTATTTTACCATTAGGTCTAGGACTTAAAAAATAGGCCGTTTAGAAGGGTGACCTATTGGAGAAGTTTCACTGTATATGTTGAAGTGACAGTTTAAATTACTTATGGCACTCCAATGTTAAGCAACTGCGGTTTCAACTTAAATGTTTTAAAGTTAGCTGGTCATTTTTTATTCTACTTTCCTATACTCTTATGGAAGCTGTGCAAATGATGATACTTTGATAGGGACATATGATTTATTTTGATTAATTATCTTGTATCTGATGCATGTTTCCAAATTGTTTTACTTTCTGTTTCTAAATAGGACAGATCAATTATAAGGAAATAACACTTTATATGTTGGTAGTTGTGTGTTTAGTAAGCTGTCATTTTTACCTCAATCAACTTTTTTTTGTGGGGAGGCATATGTGTATTTTTAACCAGATTATTCCAAGTAATCAGTCAATCATTTTAAATGTTGTAAACAATAGCAGTCTATGTCAGATTACATTAAAATATAACTTTCTATTAAAACAGGATTTTATAACTTAAAAAAACAAGGTTGTAGTGTCGTTCCATGACTAAAGCAAGATCAGCTACATACAAAATTTTTATTTTTTAGCAATGTAACTTAAAATTTAGTTTTCAATTTTGAGCCCTAATGACTGATCCAAATTTATTTCTGAGCTCATGTGGTAATAAAATCATATAGGAATAAGTTGCAAACAAAGATTTTCATTGATATTTCTTTAATCTTTCTCGAGAAAACAGTAAATGAGTAGTAATACTAATTTAATGTAATTTGTTAACTTTGAAGTGTAACAACCCTGCTAGTGATTTTTGTATTATATGTATATTTCAAATTTTTTGATAGATTCTAAAGAATATTGCAAATGATGATACTTTGATAGGGACATATGATGTAATATGATTTTTTATCTTGTATCTGATGCATTCTATATGTTTAATAATTTCTAGCAGTTATTAGAATGTAATGTTAACCTGTTCGGGACGAACCACTCAAGTATGCGTTTGTGCTAGATGCTGATCAGGGACTAAAAATGCACAGTTGCTTCGTGGTTTTGAAACAAAGTATTTACTATCAGATGGTGTTCCTTTCAAAAGATTGTTCTTGTACATTAGTATTTCTCTCTGTGGTCAGAATGCGGTCCATGAAATTTCTGATTTATTGGATTTTCGTGAATATAAACATAAACACATGGCAAAAAGCCTTTTAACTCATTTTGAGCTGGTTGTTTATAGTTCTGATTCTATTTTAAAATGGGATATAATCTAGCATATGTTTTACTTTTAGAATTATTTGTGTAATTATGACTAAAAGACCACGTTATATTTCTGAGGAGGAAATATCTAAAGTTATGAATGAAAATTGTGTAGTCCTTAGTATGTGAAGGTTTTCAATGTTGGATTCTGTGAAATATGCAAATGATGATACTTTGATAGGGACATATGATTTATTATGATTAATTATCCTATCTGATGCATCCTACGATCCCTTGAAATTTAATGTTTAATTTGAAATGTCATGTTAATCACAGATACTTAGTTCTGTGGTTGTAAATGATTGGAAACTTCCATGATGAGTTTCGATTAAGTGGTTTGGTAATATAATATTTTGGCTGCACTATGTTATAAACACATTTAATTTCAATTGATTGTCAGAAAAGTAGCTTGTTGCATGTAAACCAAATTTAGAAATATTTTAGACTTTCCAGTGAGAGTAACCCCTAACATTTAATGTGTGTTGCCTAACCATATGAAAAAGATCCGTGCAAGGACATAATTGCAAACAAGTAAATTTTTTCTAGTGATGGATCGGATGAAATTTCCTTCTGTGGTTTGCAGATAGACCATTTTCCTTATTTTTCTGTTTATTAATTTGCTATTTGTTAATAAGTTATATATCTTAACTTTTTATTACATATAAGAAATTATATACGTTTGTTAAATGGTTCCTTACTGTTTCAGAATCATCCGAGCATTCCTCATCGAAGAACAGAAGATTGTCGCTAAGGTGCTGAAGGCTCAACAAATCACATCCAAAGCAGCCAAGTGATGATGTATTAATAAAATGAACACGTTCAACACCTGTCTCGTTATTTTGTAAATAGCTGGGGAAGATTCTTTTTACAATTATTTGAAATAAAATGTAATCAAATTATGCACAAATTTACCTGCCTACTTTTACCCAGCCATTACTGAATTTTTGATTACTTTCTGGGGAGAATTTACAAATTGGTATTTACACTGGCTATTTGGGGCTTTTGGATTAGTAATAAATTGAGAGTTCTGGAATAATAAATTTTTGGGGATTTTGAGTGTGTCCCCAATCCCATTCAGGCCCTTTCTTATCCCTTCCCTCCCCTCAAATCTGCACCTGCCGTGCTCGTGACATTTCTAGCCATCTTTTTTCTCTGTTTCTCATGCACTGCTTGCATCACCACTCACCTACCTGTTCCCTTCCTATCTTTCATGCCTGCACCTGGACCTCCCACCATGCTGATGACCTTTCTTTTAGTAGTGGGAAAGGATACTTACCGTTTTAGGAACAATGCTAACTTTTCATTGAACTAGACTTTAGGTCTTCCAGATAATCAATTTCATTGAACTTGACTATGAGTTCTGGTATGTAATTAAATCTGCAGAAGTTGAACGAGCATTAGGAATAAATTTGGTTCTCGATGAGCATAAATAGAGCTCTGATTGCTTGATTTAGTAGACTTCTTGAAGTATGTGTAAACCAATAGCTGTTGTTTGTCCATTTGCAATTAACAGGATTGAAGTTATACGAGTTCAACTCTATAGTCATAAATTAACTTGTAGCATCATGTCATAATGTTAACCTTTCCACATGCTAGGTTGAAACAGGGATGATCAGATTGAAATTTTAAAAAAAATGGTTTGTACATATTTGAGTTCGCTATGTTTTAACTGATGTAAATGAGATAATAAAAAGGCATCTCTTATGTTATAAAATTCTGTATAGTTTTATTCTTATTAATTTTGCAATGATTTTGTATCCCACTATGAATTATAATTTTTTTTTTTTTTAACAATCTGATGAGAATTTTAATACATATGTACCTTCTGTGTTTGCAAAGCTTGGATTAATTTTGTCCACCAGTATTGCAGAAGTAAACTTTTTTCCCCCCAAAGCGTTTATATTGTTCCACAGCACCAGAAGAGAATTTTTGAAAAAAAGATAAGAATCTTTTCATGCATCATGCGCTTTAAAGAAAACACATGTAAATGCACTAAAAATTTCCTGGAAATCAAATATTTTTTGAAGTGTGAAAAACTTTTGCTAGTTGGCCGCTGGCAGCCATTTGAGCCCCGCAATAGAAATTATTCTTTAACTTGATGTATTTGCCAAATAAGAAAATGAAATGAGTAGGATTTGAAAAATTTTTTACTTTAATGATTCTGTGTCATAATTGATTTTTCTGATTGCAACTCTGAATTTATCGATGTTAAACACAGTTTCAATTTATTCAGCGGTAAAGGAAATGTAATATAGTCCAGAACCGTGAGGTGGGTAGGTTTACTCAGTATGATGCAATGTCACTCCTTTAGATGTTTGCTTGTTTATATCATGTATGGCCCTTAGCAGAATCTTAATATAAAATAGAATTATGCTTCATTAAGGCTGCCACTTCTGCATCTAGATGAGAATCAGGGTATATGTATATTTAATCATTCTATTAAAAGAAAAATATATCAAATTCTATAGAAGTCACCTATGTCTGCAAGCATGTATTCATCAACATAAAATAGATAACCATAGAAATTATCATTTGTTGAAAATATAATTAGTTTTGTTTATGAGAATAAGCAAAACTAATTAGAAAAGTTATGCTCCAAAATCTTTTATTAAGGGTTATTGTGGCTGTAATTAGGTAAAAATTCTTTGCACTACTATTTCGGATATAAAACATTTTCTCAATACACTTAATAGATTAGAAAAAAACAGCATTCAATAGTATCGAGCGTGACAATCATATCGATTTATATTAACATGAGACTTGGGAAACATGTATAAACAGTTATGCTTTTTTTTTTTTTTTTAAAATATAAAAAAGCACAAATGGTTATTTTGTATTTCTATATTTTTGTTTAACAAAATGAATCCACTTTTTAATTTCATTCCTTTAACACTCAAAATGTTTGAAGATAAAGGGGACTGCTAACTAAGTTGGAGAGCTTCAAAAAAAAATTTTTTTTTGTGTGTGTGTAACATCTGTGGAGTGTTTGTTTTTCAAAATTATGGGTTTTAAACGAATATTTCTCATTTGTAGAATACTTTTGTTACAGTTCTTTCGTTTCTAAAATACATTCATGGTTTTAAAATACATATGTACCTTCTGTGTTTGCAAAGCTTGGGATAATTTTGTCCATCAGTATTGCAGAAGTAAACTTTTTTCCCCCCAAAGCGTTTATACTGTTCCACAGCACCAGAAGAGATTTTTTGAAAAAAGGAGAAGAATCTTTTTGTGCATCATGCGCACTAAAGAAAACAAACGTGAATGCACTAAAAATTTCCCGGAAATATTTTTTGAAGTGTGAAAAACTTTTGCTAGTTGGCCGCTGGCAGCCATTTGAGCCCCGCAATAGAAATTATTCTTTAACTTGATGTATTTGCCAAATAAGAAAATGAAATGAGTAGGATTTGAAAAATTTTTTACTTTAATGATTCTGTGTCATAATTGATTTTTCTGATTGCAACTCTGAATTTATCGATGTTAAACACAGTTTCAATTTATTCAGCGGTAAAGGAAATATAATGTAGTCCAGAACCGTGAGGTGGGTAGGTTTACTCAGTATGATGCAATGTCACTCCTTTAGATGTTTGCTTGTTTATATCATGTATGGCCCTTAGCAGAATCTTAATATAAAATAGAATTATGCTTCATTAAGGCTGCCACTTCTGCATCTAGATGAGAATCAGGATATATGTATATTTAATCATTCTATTAAAAGAAAAATATTTCAAATTCTATAGAAGTCGCCTATGTCTGCAAGCATGTGTTCATCAACATAAAATGGATCAAACCATAGAAATTATCATTTGTTGAAAATATAATTAGTTTTGCTTATGAGAATAAGCAAAACTAATTGGAAAAGTTATGCTCCAAAATCTTTTATTAAGGGTTATTGTGGCTGTAATTAAGTAAAAATTCCTTGCACTACTATTTCGGACATAAAACATTTTCTCAATACACTTAATAGATTTGAAAAAACAGCATTCAATAGTATCGAGCGTGACAATCATATCGATTTATATTAATACGAGACTTGGGAAAACATGTATAAGCAGTTGTGCTTTTTTTTTTTTTTTTTAATATAAAAAAAGCACAAGCGGTTATTTTGTATTTATATATTTTTGTTTAAAAAAATGAATCCACTTTTTAATTTCTTTCCTTCTTTAACACTCAAAATGTTTGAAGATAAAGGGGACTGCTAACTAAGTTGGAGAGCTTCAAAAAAAAATTTTTTTTTGTGTGTGTGTAGCATCTGTGGAGTGATAGTTTGTTATTTTTTCAAAATTATGGGTTGTAAACGAATATTTCTCATTTGTAGAATACTTCTGTTACAGTTCTTTCGTTTCTAAAATACATTCATGGTTTTAAAGGTAGCTGAGCACAGAAATCAAAGTATTAAGAGGTGCCACGAAATCTACCTCATAGTATTCCCTTAAAATTTTTAGAGATATTCTCGTTCGTAATAAAAAAAACCACTTGATATTGATTTGCACTGCTTAAAATAGTCTTTTCGTAAAATAGTTCGCTGATTTTTTGTTAATTCATTATTCATAAAGAATCTAAGTTCCTCTTTTCTTTGATTGATTATTTATTATGAATTGGGTGAAGCCTTCTGGCTCCTGAATAGAGATGTAAAAAAACCCGGAACTTTGGGAAGAAATCATTTTAACATTGTTTACATTTATTTTTTCAACAGTGGCTATTTAAGAACTAGCCTATTTATGAGAGATTTTTTTTTCTTTTGGTAATATATATATATATAAATGAAGAAATAACAGCAATGAGCATTTAAACAAATTTATAGTAGTACTTATGTAATGAATTACCCTGTTATAGTCTTATCAAACACCATTTTGTCCAATTCCTACACACACACACACATATATATATATATAGAGAGAGAGAGAGAGAGAAGTTATCCAAGAAAAATGATTTATGGGTATTTCTTATCAAACACCATTTTGTGTCCAATTCCTACACACACACATATATATATATACACACACACACAGAGAGAGAGGAGTTATCCAAGAAAAATAATGATTTATGGGTATTTTCCACTACAGATTATTGCTTAATATTTAAGTAATAATAAAAATATTGGATATTTCTCAAAGGAAAAATACACTCCTACTTTTATATTAAATAGGATACCTTGCCAAATACAGTGAGTGAATCCCAATTCAATTTTATTTTCATAGCATATAATAGTTAAATTTTGTGAAAATATCCACTTTTGAGGTCTACAACAAAGACAGAAAAAAGAATGGTGGTTCTCATTGTGTCATAGGAATTGGCGACTTTAAATTCCCATTTTTTGGAAATTTTTAAAATTCCCTTCCCAAAAAACCCGGTTTTAAACTGGGTTTTTTCCACAGCACAGAACTCTACTCCTGAGTAATCGGGTTCAAATTCCGGTTCTGTGGGATCGTTTCGGTTGAACATCTGAAGACATTCCTGTTTTAATAGATTTTATCCATTTAATCGATTTGTTTCCTTTGTTATAACAACATCGAAGTCCAAACAAAATTCAAGTGAGGAAAAAAAAAGATAAAGTAAAAGTGGTTACTGCAGACAGAATCATATTTGAAATTGATATGCTTGCTCAAAGATTCTTAGAACTGTTACTGTTAATTTTTATTACAATTTTTAAAATAGAAAATATTTAAGAGCAAAAGTCCTTAAACTTTACAGTTATTCACATGTAGGTAAATATCGGAACCAATGAAATAGGACATCTTAGGCGAGAAAATTATCTTAAAATGTTGACTAGGTTAAAACACCTGTTAAAAATAAAAAACAACATAATCATCTATTTCTCTGATCGTTTTACTTAGTTGCCTTACATTGTATTTCAGTAAAAATTTTATGAGTGTCCAAGATCATTTATTAATTCTGAATGAATGGGAAAATGCCAAAACGATGACTAAAAAACTAGAAGTTTAAATCTTCCCATAATTTATTTTTTGAGAATGCAATTGGATTTTCTTTTCCTTTTTATTTTATCTTTTGTAACCGGCATCTTGAATACTCGTATCATTCTGAACTGCTCCCATTTCAAATTAGTTATCTTACCAACTGGACATTTACCCTCCGGGTCAGGTGCTCCGAAAACTACCATCAAATGGAAGCTGGTGGTGGTGGTGGATTCTTAACACACAATCGAAGAATTAATGTATATTACACAAAAGAAATCTGAATCATTTTAACTTAATTCTGATTTTTGCTTTTATTGGTTTCTTGAAAGTCAATCTATTTGGAGTATTGAATACTATTACAATTTTATCGCATTAATTACAGAACTATTTTCTTTACAAATTCTTGGATGAATTATTATAACAGTTTGAATATTTGTAGAAGAGTTAAGTTTCTGCATATTACATAATAAGGCTACTACTATATTACAGTCGACATATATCACTGGTGATTTATACGTCATAATGACGTTCGAAATCACCAGAGATGGGAATTTGGTACCATAAATTTCCCTCTCTGACATCATAATGACGCGAATGTCACCAGTGACATATACCCTAAAGTACCCTAAATTTGTATTATTTTAACAGTTTATTTTCACTATAACTTAAATATTTAATAAGGCGATTTCATGCAGTAGGGCAAATTCTCAAATTATTACAATTCTAGATTTCGTTTCAAACGGAAGGGCAGTTTATTGTTTGTCTATTGGCTGTTGTAAACATGAAAATGAAGGGGAAGGGCATTATAGTAGTTCGTGACGTTGCGATAAATTGCCTTATATGCTGCCATAAAGAAACAAATGACTGTAGAGTTTTGGTAAAAGAGAATTTACAAGCTGTTAATTTAGATCAAATAGACACATGTGTCAAACCTACAGCTACTTATGGTTTTACAATAAGGCAAATTTGTCGCAACGTCACGAACTACTATAATGCCCTTCCCATTCATTTTCAGGTTTACAACAGCCAATAGACAAACAATAAACTGCCCTTCCGTTTGAAACTAAAGCCAGAATTGTCATAATTTGAGAATTTGCCCTACTGCGTGGAATCGCCTTATTATAGAGCTGAAATTCATAAGTAACGTGTAAAATCATAACATTTAAAAATTAACTAATAGCTCATATATTAGCTTAAATTTTTTCAAATTTTATTTTAAATAGAAAAATAGCTAAGCAGAAATTTAATAATGTACAAATCTTGTAACTTAGTATTTAATATAGATAAACAACTGATTGTAGAATTTTGGTAAAAGAAAATTTATAAGCTGTTTATGTAGATCAAATAAAAAGATGTGTCAAGTGTATAACGACAGAGGCTTATAAATCTATATTTATAGTATACATAAATTCACAAATAGCATGCAAAAATTTACGAATTCAAAGTAATATAAAAACTTAATTATGTAAATTGTGCATTAAACAGAAAAGTAGCAAAAAAGAAATTTAATGACTCGTGAACATCTTGTCCTGAATCTAGAAATATAATAGATAATTCAATTTGCTTAAATATTACTTTCAGTGGATCAACTATTCATTGACATTATAACACTTTTCTTGAAATGAAGGTATCAGTAGAAAATTTGGTTTGGTTGAATTCCAAACAGCAAGCTGTGTACCGCTATTTCCTGTACATAGAGTGGACAGCGATCAGCGATGAGATCGCTTGAATGCCTCCTGCAGTTAACAATTTGAATTCGATTATTTATTGTGGCATCAGATGTGGGAAAAAAATAAAAAACGTAATCGATAGGTTTACGTTAATGTGAAAAGCATGTGTGAAAAATAGCGATTAATTACTCTATTCCTCTCTATTTCCACGATGTTATAAATTAAGTTTGCTTTTCAAAGACTATTTCTGCATAGTAAATGAATTAAAGGGGTTTTTTCTGCAGACATCGTTTGTTTATCCTCACAATCGATCCACGGTGCCATTTGCGGCGATCGTTTCGATTTTCCGATATACATGTATTGATAGCATTACGATAATTCTGAAATATATTGATATAGAACGCAATTTTGATACGATGGCTTCCGAGTCCGAAGTTGTCTGGAAATGTGGGTCGTGCGACGAGTGTTTCTACGATTTACAAATTTTAGCGAGTCATAAATGTATGGGAAATGGCGGAACGGTGGCTCTAACTGAAAGTTGTATTAAACAGCTTGAAGTACAGTCGTACGATGTCACTGATTTAAACAATTCGAACGACCAGGTGCAGGTAAATTTTCATTTTTCTGTATGTAAACAAAAGCACGTGTTTTTGTAGGTGCTTATGACCAAGATATGAACTTACGGATATAAATATATTTTTTTTGCCGTTGTTGATTCAAACAAATAATTTATTTTAGTAATAATAAAGATAAGTTCTGGTCGCTTGTTAAATATTATATAGATATCGTGTAAATTAAAAAATATCTCTTCAATAGCACTTTGAATTTGTAAGCTGATTTTAAAATACCTTTGTTGTTAGTTTTAAATGATTTATTTATATGCCATGAAATAGCACTTGTTTAAAAAAATCAACGACTGAATATGAATGTGTTAGGTTTACATGTGTGGAGTATTTTTTAAAAACTTTTAACTACATATTTTTTAATATTTTAAGAGTAATATGATTATATTATTTTTTTTATATCCTGTGCTAACTGTCCCTGTTTTTACTTAAAATGTCAAACTTTGATTATTTCAATATTTTATCCATTGAAGATTTTCTCCATTTGTGACAGTATAGTACAAATAATAAAGATAATATTTTAATATTTAAATGTTATTGGTATGTAGCATTATTAGTAAACAATTTTAAATAGGTAGTTTTAGGATATTAAATTTTGGTATATATTACATGTTTTTAAACAGTGATATATAAAATGCTTGTAATTTATTATTTTAAGATAAAAAATTTCATGTGGACACGACAACTGTATTGGGCATCTATTACATTGTTTATTTTTCCTATTTTAGTTGTCATCAGAACTAATTATTTATACTTTCCTTAAACGTTCAAAGTTAGTGGCCAGAAGTGCTTTATTATATTAAGTTTTTTGTTTTAGAGATAATTTTTTATAAACTGGAATTTTTTAATACAAAGCTTTCTTTATTTTGTACTAGGAATTAATAAGACAGTAAAAATTAAAAATTATTCTCTGCAAATAGATTTTTAATTTTAAATGTACTTTATGACTACTGTTCCAGATTAGGGTTTTAATGCCAAAAACTTATCTGTGTTATCTACTATTGAAATAAAATTAGGTAACAGTATAACATTCCCTGGTATATTAGTTATTGTTAGTTTCTTAACTCTTCAAACAGTTTTCCAGGGTGCTATTTTATTATGGACAATTTACTGTATAATTAACAAATTATTTCATTATTAATTAACTGCAATTTATTAGCTTTATTAGACAAATTGGTAAAAATGCAGTTTGGATTACTTCCTTGGTTTATTAGTGATATTTTTTAAAGTATCCATCTACGTTCAGACAAGTTTTTTGTTTAGACGTAAAAACTAGTTCATGTTTTTACATTTTTAGATTTATTTTTAATATTATCATAGAGAATTGCACGTAAAAAATTTATTTCCGGAGAAGTTTTTATAAAATTTCTAATAAATAAAGAAAATTTAGTAAAAATAATTGGTTTTTTTTTAAAGATCTATTTTTTTAATAAATTAAATTGTTTCAATATTTTTGATGCAACATATTTCTTATACATTAGACTACTGAATCACCTAAAATATTTGCTTTGTTTACATTTGGTAAAAAATTTGGGTCCTTCAAAATCATACACGTTGAATTTTTAACAAATTTTCGTTATCTTTATATCTAACTACGAGTGTAACATCATTAAAAATGATCCAAATTGAAAGCTTTTAGGTCATTTACTAGTCAATACTATAAAAAGCATTAATAATAATTTTCAACAACATTTTTGAGAAATTATATTTTATGTTTCGACATTTTATTAAAAATACCGTTCTGAGAAAAATGCATTTGAAGTTTATGAAAGCAACTTTAGCCTTAATGAGTGTGAGTGTTTTCTTTTTTTATTTAAAAAAAAAGACCAGGAGATAAACCAACATGGACATACAATAAATTGATAAATATTTATATTATTATTATTTATAAATAGTATTAGATAATATTATTGATATTAATAATTAATAAAAATATTTATCTTTATTAATAAGTTATTATTTATTAATAATGTTTTAATAAATAATTCAGAATGGAGATCTCTGTTCTGCCAACGGAAATATACTTTACATATGTGAAAATAATTTCTCATATTATGTTTTAGTTTTGTGTTCTGACGTAGCAATATTTCTTTTCTTTTTAAGGATATCACGAGTTTAAATATTATCGATGCTAACGACATAGCCGAGCTTCCGTTTGCGAGTGCTTCCTATAACAAGCCCACCATCATTAACGTGAAAAAGAACAATGAATTTCGCAAGCACCAGAAAGGGAAGCGAAGCATTGTTTGGACCTATTTCACGGCTCTAGATGATAAAAAGGCCATGTGTTGTGTGAGTACATCATCATCTTTATAATGAATGCTTGTGTTTATTTAAGATTTGTTTAGAATATTTCATTTAGTGATACATTTCTTGTTATTTTGTACTGTAATATCAAAGGCCTACATGGTCCAGTTTATATGTATACATACATTTAAACTGGACCATATAGTTTAGTCCAATTTATAAATAATATTTATATATAAATATATACTTACTGATGCAGACACTCACATATATGCATATACAGTGAAACCTGAGCGGCCAACCCTCCGTACTGAGAATATTTAGCTGCTGAGATGGGTTGGTCGCTCTGAAGGGTTTTATTTACTATTATAAGATAATTACTATAATGCGTAACATAAACAAGTCTGATATATATTCCTTATGTATTTGAAATTGAAAACTTATCTAAAGAGAAAATAGTACTTTATTTCATGCTTCTTTACATTTTTAAAAAAAAAAGGCTACAATTTGTTTCTGTTTGTTCTGTAGTCTTCGTACTCCTTCAAATTCTTTTCTTTAATGACTTTGTTGATTTCCGTTCTTCCGCAGCTGAATAATTCAGCTAACTTTCTTGCCGATTTGCCATTCTCGTATTCATGCAGAACTTCAATGTTCTGCTCGAGATTTAGAAAAACTCATTTTGACATAGTTGCAACTGACAACCACTGACAAACTAACTAGTGTGACAACTAACTACTATTCACTACAGTGTAAATATTTTAAGTTTAATTATAATTCAGAAACTAATAAGATATGTACTTAGGTATAATCTGTCATTAGCATGCTAAAATCTCCAACCACGCCGTTGCTCCTGACACAAGTGCCTCAATGTAGGCATGTCTGTAATAATGATAAAAAATATGATAAAATATATCAAAAAGTATATATAGTTAGAAAAATATGTAGGCCACTTTAATGGAATTATTTAGTTTTTTACCACTCAAGGTTTGTGTCACAGTTCAGATGCCATTTATGTATATATTTTGTACTTTTTCTACATATCAGTATATTACTAGTTGAACAAATATCTACAGTTGTGTCTCCTGCACTTGGAAACTTCGTAACAAATCCTTTTCTACAGATTCTTCCACTGTCTATTTTCTTAAATTTTTATGGATATAAAATGAAGAAAAGTCGAGAAATTGTGATTTCAGCTTTTGGGTCAGAGTGAGCCATCCGGCAGTTCTTGTGTCGAATGAATTCTCCGGTGGCTGGATATAAAATACAATGAGAAAGAAGTAAATGTTGATTCCTGCAAATGCGCAATGTCAAGGGATAACCACACATTAAACTATTCTTCTCGACAACCAGTCTCACTCACTCGGCTTCCAGTAGAATTGTGAGCAGTGGAAAAAACCAAGTTTTTTGGGAAGGGTATTTTGAAGTCACCGATTCTTATGACACAATGAAAACCACCATTGAACTATTATATACTATGAAAAAAAATTGAATAATTGGGATTCACTCACTCTATTTGGCAAAGGTATCATGTCTAGCACGAAAGTAGGAGTCTATTTTTCCTTTGAGAAATATCCAATATTTTTATTATTACATAAATATTAGGCAATCATATGTAGCGTCACAAAGCCCATAAATCAATATTTTTCTTGGATAACATCTCTCTCTCTCATAAAAATTATTTTGTTAATTCTTCTCTGCTGAATTTTTGCTACGACAGTGGAAAAATTTCACAAAGAAAATAACATACTTTAGAATAAGAAATATTTTGACACACAAAACATTATATTTACAAAAGAACAAATTCATTAAATATTTGTAAAACCAAATTAACATTTTGCCTAGATTTCTAGGGAAAAGTGCCTTAAAGTTTAATTTAAATCCAAATTTAATTAATGAATTACATTCTATTTTGTGTAGATCTTTTAGTGTATTTAAACAAGCTGTTTTAAAAATTGTGAGCTTTGTTTATATTAAAGCCTTCATAACAATCTCGGTAGTAAAAAAACATTTTTCAGGATTTTTTTTTTTATTTAGCCATTTGTTTCTAATGCATTTCAAAAGGTGAACACTATCAATAAGGTAAAATAGTGGCCCTTGCTGTCTAGAGGGTGGGGATACACAAACTGAAATTTTGCTGGAGAAGTAAATTTGACATTGCTTTTCGATTAATAAAATTGTTATCTGTAATGACACATAAAACATTAAGGCCCATTTCTTCTAAACCTACAATTATATTTTTGAGGAACAAATGCAACTCATCAGCCGTCAAAGTTTTAACAGGTAAGACATGTACAACATCCTTTAATTTTGATAGAACACTTTTAATCATAAAAAACATGAGCACTTGAAGCACAAGAATTAGTATTATAGCTTACGCCTACGGTGCTACATCCTTTATATTCAACATATTCTTTTAAATGGATCTCATGTAACATTAATATTAACATTATTATCACAATTTTCTATGAGGGAAAATTTTTTTCGGATATAAGGCAAAAGTTTACAGTTAAATTGCTCTTTGGATGGATTTAAATTAAAAGATGAGGACAGGCGTTAAATGGTATTTCAGTAAGGAATATTTATAATATTTGATTTTCTTATAAATCGATATGCCTTTGGAGCAATAGTATGCAGTAAAGTTGAAAAAATTAATTTGTCGGATGAGTATTTAAATGCATATTTACTCTCACAAAGAAATGAAATCTGTTCGACCAAAAATTTAATCATATCACTATTAATTCTATCGTTACCAGTAAAGCATTAATGAGTGTAAAGCATTAATGATACTACAAATAATAGTATTTCCTCCATTTTTATCACCTAACTTATTCAATGAGAAGAGAATATCATTAACTCATTTAAATTATTAGTAGTGAAAGTAAAAGAAAATTTGTCTTAACTTACTTAGTTCCAGATCTCCATTAAAAATCCTGATTTCTAGTTTATCATTAATAACAGTTGAATATTTAATTTTGGGTGCAGGATGAGAAGTGACACAAATTATCATTACCAGTGATTCACATTCGATAGCTGTCCAATTTTTATCTAAACTATCTTTAATCGAAGTGACAGTTCCTGATTTATCATACTCTCTTTTATATTCGCAACTATCTTTAACAGCTCTCTGTATTAATTCCTCTTAAATTTTTGTCCTTTTATCGTCTGTGCTTTCTCTAGATAATTTATTACGAGAATGATGCGGTGATAGATTAGGAAATTGAGAAGGAACAGCACCAGGAGACAGTCTAGAAAAAGAAAAAGATTTACATTCCAAAGAATGGGATATAAAAACGATATTATCATACATTAGTGCCTTAAAAACAAATCTATGAATTTATGAAACAATAAATAAAAAATCTGGTAAAATTATTGATTTTTCCAGATAGTAAAATATTCTAGATCATATATTTTTTTTAAAAGTCACAATCTCCAGTTTTCATAACCTAATACAAAGGATAAACAATCTATGTAAACTTTCAAAACATATGGCACAATAATACTTGAAGTATAGTTAAAATATAATCTATTTTATTTACCTTCTAATTTTCAAGGGAGCTTCTATCACTTGTCCAGTTGTTTCATCAACACCTTTAGCAGAAGTCAGAAAATCAGAATATATGAAGTGTTGTTCACAAACCTTAACAGAGAAAAATTAATTGATTATATTCATGAAATATATTGCATACTTATTAATAACTTAATATAAATATTATTATATCAGTTATGAAAACTGGTCATAGGCTTGAAAATACTGATTTTACTGACCAAAATTGAAAAAAATGAAGACCAAAATACTGATTTTTAGAACTACTGACCAAATTCAGTACAGTAATTGACAAATAAAAAGTTAAATTTTCGCACAACTACAGTGAAGTTTGTGATATGGTCAAGACTGATAAAACCAAAATATATTTGGTAAGAGATGGGGGGCTAAAATACAAAAACATGCAAAAAACTAATTTTTCATCAATGACTTTACTGGCTAAATTCTAAAAACTGCCTAATATTGACCTATCTGAACCTACCGACGATTTTTATCTCTGATATATGTAAATAACTTATGCAAATACTGCTTAATATAGAGAAACATATTCTAATATTAGCTTAATGTAAAATACCAACTTATGTTTTGGTTTTGTTTTGCTCAGGAAGGCTAACTTATGTTAATATTAATTTATGCTTATTACAAACACATACAATTATAAAGATATGAATAAAACTTTCATCAATAAATGGACAAAGTTTAGGAATAAAATAATAATAAATTAACTTACCCTGCTATATTTTGAAGGGGTAAAATTCTCTCGCTTAATAGCAACATTCCACTTTTTTGACAATCTCTTGGAAAGCTGTAAACTTTAAACTTCGGTCCGTTTTTATAACTAGTGTTGCACAATGGTACTCATTGTAAATTAAAAATAATCCAGTTTTTCTAGACGGAAAGCGAAATTGCAAGCGCCAGTAAAGCACGTGTATAGCAATCCACCGGAGAGATAGAATGGTGGTAGATCCCTAAAAGTATCCCACAGGTGGGGTTAGTGGATCTCACTGAGCTGACGTCACAGCTAGGGAGAGATTCAGTTGCGAGGCCTGATTCTCGAAGGTCACGGCTGTACACGCATTACCGTCCTCGAATTCTTGTTCTGATACAGTCCAAGGGTGCTACCATATTACAGTCGACATATGTCACTGGTGACTTCTGCGTCATAATGATGTCAGAGAGGGAAAATTATGGTACCAAATTCCCATCTCTGCTGAGTTTTGACGTCATTATGACGTAGAAGTCACCAGTGACATATGTCGACTGTAATATGGTAGCAGCCCAATAAGGCGGTTTCACGCAGCAGTGTCACATCTCAACTTATGACGATTCTGACTTTTGTTTCAAGTGGAAGGGCAGTTTATTGTTTGCCTATTGGCTACTGTAAACATGAAAATGAATGAGAAGGGCATTATAGTAGGTCGTGACGTTGCGCGAAATGTCTCTATAATTCAGAAAGTTGCGCCTGTGCGGACGGGATTTTGTTCGTTCCCTGAAAGCAAATCTTTTCTTGTTAAGAGAAAGATAATGCATGGAAATACAGAGTAGTTTGTGGGGACCCGTGTGTTATTTCGTGTTAAATGTATTTTACTGTAGGTAATATCGTTTTTAAATGTCTTTTCATTTATTTCAGCGATTTTTGTGTTCTCGGATTTAGATACAAAATGAACCTTATATAAAAATAAATTATAGAATTTGTTTTTATTAGTGTGGTACAGGCGTGTACACAAGGGGGAGTTAGGGGTTAACCCCCCCTTGCGTACTGTATAAATCAATAAATTTTTAGCGTGTTTGTATACTGGTTTAATTTCCTATTTATTGGTAAGTTATTTTTTCTTATTTTTTGGTGAAATTCATTGGTTTTCTATAGAATATTCACATTTGTACGGTTATTATTTAGGTAGAAGTTTTTTCTGCCTTGATTAATTCCTACTTTTTAAAAATAAAACATTTTACCTCTTATTATAAAAAAAATTAATGTTTTTAAACTTAAAAAATCAAATCAAAATTTAACTAAACAATGTTGTCTTAATAAAAAGTCAAAATTGGCTAGCTGTCTAATTTAGGGATATAAATAATAGTGCTTTATTACATACTCGAATTTCTTTTAGTAGTGTCAAAAAATTATAATCTCCCTCTCCCCTTGAAAAAATTCTGCTTACGCCGCTGGTGTGATATAAACAGGGTTGGCTTACTTTGTCCAACCCGAAAAAACCCGGGCGGGTTAAAAAAAAAAAAAAAACCACTTGAAAACCCAAGTTGGTTTTTTTCAAAATCGGGTTCTCAAAATCTTTATTTAAAATTCCACACATTTAACTAATAACAAATATATTGAATTAAATCTATAATATATATTACATATTTCATCTTTGAGAATGATCCTAGATTTTGTTTAATTTGAGGGGGTCTAAACTGCTAGAAAAAACAAAAACTTAAAAACTTTTCAGGGAAAAATAGTTATCTGTATAACAAATACAATAAAATCTAAATTAAACAAAGTTAATAAGAACGTATGATGAAAAAAAAAGAATATTGAAGTATTACATGTGATAAAATTAATCGAAAAATGGACAAGAAAAATTGGGGAAAAAATATGTATAACAACTGCAAATAAGTAAACATGGGGATAATATATATAATTAATTCTGCTACTTATCATATATAACTTACAAATTAACTAAAAAAATATCTTCTGAATGCTTTAATAACACAATACTGCTAATTAATATAGCACAATAATTTAATACATTTTATTGAAAAGAAAAAACTTCAAATGCAACTATGTATTTCAAAGTTAACATTTAGTATAAAATAATCGCCATTCAAAACTGGTTTCATGATGTTAGAAAAATTTTAGAGTATGTAAAAAATAATTTATTTTAAGATTTCAAAATTTCCTTTAATTGAGACAAAAATTTCTTCTGCATAATTTAAAATTGATTTTAAATTTTAAAAAGTGATTAACATTTTAAATTTATTTTAATAATACAATTAATTATATATCCTGTCCTCTTACATAGCAAAAAACCTGAATAGTTTTGAAATCCCCAAAAAATCATCTAAAACCCATTAAAGTATAGTAAAAACCCTGATAAAACCCGAAAAAAGCTCAAAAACCCTGAAAAAGCCCAAAAACCCACTGGGTTGGGTTTTTGCTGGAAAAAAAAACCTGGTTTTTGCCAACCCTGGGTATAAAGTCGTTACATGATAAGGTGCTGCAAGTTGACAGTGCTGATGGATTCGACTTTATTTTGCGGATGTACCAGTATTGTGTAATTTGTTTTATTCCAAAGTCTTCTCTTTTTTTTTTCAGATCTGTCAGAAAGTGATATCGTATTGCGGGACTCCGACCAATCTGGTGTATCACCTGTCTCGCTACCATCCGGTGGAAGGGGATGTCGTCAAAAGTAAACAAGCGAGCAACATAAAGTACCAGTATTTATCGAACAAACTTCCCAAACCGTGCGTCGTCGACAAGAAGAGGAAAAGCCAGACCATCAGTATTATGCCCCCCGTCACGCTCGAGAAAGCCCCCAGCATCGCCATCGTGCCAAAGAAGACGAACGTCACCGAAAAGATCATCGAGATGATGCTCGTCGACATGCTGCCCGTCAACATCATCGAAGGACCCGGCTTCAAGAAACTCATAACGGCCTTGGAACCGGCCTATAAAATTCCATCGATTAAAGAATTTTATATCGATCATATTCCTAAGAAGTATTATACCGAGTACAAAAAAGTCCAAAATCTCCTGAAAGACGCAGAAAAAGTCCACGTGTCTGTCGAGTTGTGGACGGGTTACGAAGACACCCCTTTTTTGACCATTTCTTCGCATTTTGTGACGGAAGACTTCCGATACAAGAACTACGTGCTGAACACATTTCGAGTAGCAGAGACGAACCCCGAGCACTTGATGACCCACATCGTGTCGAGTATTTCTCAGTGGGACCTGTCGCTCGACGTCATGTGCATCGTGACAGACGGAACGGAGATGCTCTCCAAAGCCTCCAAACTGACGGGCTGGAAGTGCATCAGCTGTTTCGCGTACATACTCAACGATACCATCCAGTCATCCCTAGTGTCTTCTAGCGAACTGACCGCGCTGGTCGAGAAGTGCCGGAAAGTGGTCGCTTTTCTGCGGAACAACGATTCGGCCAAACAGCAACTTCTCGAAGCTCAGATGCACGACAAAAACTTGAAAATGCAGCACGCGCAGTCGCAAGCGATGGACATCAATGCGGGTACGGACGTCAAATATCCGCTGAAAGTGAAAAAAGACAACCCCAGCGAGTGGATCAGTACGTTCTATATGCTGCAGAGAATAGCGACCTTGAAAAACGTCTTGATTAAAATCCTCGGTAATTTTTCGTCTTCGATCGAGATTCTGACGAAAAGTGACTGGACTGCCATCGACGAAACGATCAGTTTGTTGAAAGCTTTCGAGGTGGTGACGTTAGAGTTGTGCGACGAGACCTACCAGTTCGCCTCGAAAGTCATACCCGTCACACTGGGACTCAATTCCCTGGTGAACAACTGCAACACTCTAAGTCTGAACAGCGTCGAAAAGGTAAGAAAAGACATCCTAGCCCAACTGCGAAAAAGACTCGGCCACGTCGAGCACAACCTGATGCTGGCCATGGCCACAGTGCTCGACCCGAGGTTTAAGAACATCGCTTTTCAGTCGGAGACCGCTGTCGAGGCGGCGATCCAAGAACTGACCACCGAAGCGGGGAAGGAAGCCGTCAACAACTGCACAATCGAACACTTGACGGACAACGAGAGGAAAGAGGGCCCCTCTTGCACCGACAGCTTGTGGGAGGGGTTCGAGAGGAAAGCCACCCCCAAGAAAGCGTCGGCGAGAACCGACGACATCATCAACAGTGAGATGAAACATTACTTGGAAGAACCCCTGCTCGACAGGAAGAAAGACCCCTTTTTGTGGTGGAAGACTCAGGGCCAGGCGCAATTTCCCATCCTGGCCAAGATTGCGAAACAGATTCTGTGCATCCCGGCCACGTCCATTCCTCCAGAACGGGTGTTTTTAAAGAAAGGAAGGATGTTTGCCGAAAAAAGAAAATGCATAAAACCAAAGTACGTTGACCAGTTCATATTCCTGAATCAGAACATTGAATGATATTTTTTTTTATTAGCTATGTGATTTGTAAAATTATCAGACTGGATAGATTTTGTAAATATTATATGTTATTGTTGAAATTAAAAAGAAATAATTTAACTGTTATTTTGTTCTTTAATTTTACAAAGAGCAATTCCTCGGTAGGACATTGATACATACCACGGTACATGGTACATTTTATGTACCGTGGTATAAGCCGGGAATTTCAGAGACCCAAAGTTTTGTGGGCGCCTTTCAAATCCATACACCAAATTTGCAACGGAATCGTGCTGATCGTGGCCCAAGCAGAAACCCACCCTCGAACGTCCGGTGTCGATTGGGGAGGGAATTCGAAAAATCTTCGCGATTAAAGTACTAGTAGTACACTACATACAGTAATTATACTAAAATGGTTGGGTCTAAGTGTTACTTTGCATTTGCTTATCTTCTCATTAAAATAGTTCATTCGATTTTCGGACCTCGTGCGGGGCAGACTCCCCGAAAGGATGCCAACCAAAAAAATGCAACTAAAAGAATGTGTGTGTGCGGAAAATGTGCATAAAATATTGAATATCACAAAATGAGGTATGTACAAAAACAAAAAATAATGATTCGAAACTTGCTGTTCGATACATACCGATATTCCCTCACCCCTTAGGCTTAGTGGTGACGTCCCCCTTTTTTTTGTGTGAGTGTTCAGACCCCTTGTAGTCCGGCCGAACCGTTGCCCGCGTCCCCCACGAACGCTCTGTGCTCTAACCCAATTCTGTTGTGTTTTTGCTAATTAGAGTGTTTGTAAAGTTTTTAAATGACAGTCCATTTTTATACTTGCATTCTCACAAAATGATATACTCATATTTATGAATATTATGGTCTTATTTTATTTTACAATATTACGTCATTTGTTTTGTTTCAGTTTATGATATAAAAGGTGATACTACAGGATAATTACATAAAATAATAATATAAAAAAGTCTTCAAACTAAACCGCACTGAACAAAATCTTGCAATTATTTAGTTGTTATTTATTGTCAGAACGACACCGACAAACGTTTAAGGGGAACCGAAATTCCGGACGTTCTATTGTCAATGGCAGAATCTGCAATGACGGGGCCACTGAATTAGGGATAGCAAGGACTGTCAGGGTTCCCACTCTTTCTCCAGAATTAAAATTAAGGACTTTCTAAGGACCTACTTGAAATACACGGCATAACGACATAAACACTATTTTCTGAGGAACCTATTTTAATGATTATGAGTCAGACAAGGCATGCTCCATAAATGCCCTACAATATTTCAGAATTAAGTTTTTAAAAATGCTTAAAAACTAATATAAGATAAATCTGTTTGATGAAAACTAATTTTGAAAAATGTACATCTAAAACTTTTTGAGTGATCAAACTAAAAATAAATTTTGAAATAAAATACAATATTATAAAAAGCACTTTCTGAAATTTTAGAAAATGTATGTGTATATATATATATATATATATATATATATATATATATATATATGTAAATGTATATATATATATATATATATATATATATATATATATATATATATATATCCCTCCATGCGTTGTTTAATTAAAATCTACCTGATTGTTAGCTATTAGGAAAGAACAGGTGACTTTATGCTTACTAAAAATGTTTAATTTTTAGTATGCTAAAGCTTATTTATTTGTGAAATAAGTTTTCTAGCTCGTGACCATAAAAAGTACTAATAAGCTGAAAGTACTTTCTTAATTTTTTAAGGAATTTTGTATTACTACAGTAATATACTGATAACGCATATGCATTTGAGGATTTTCTTTATTATTAATACTGCGCTTTTGGCTAGAAAATGTATAAGAATGTTTAGGAATATTAACAAATATTTATTAAAGAAAATTCCAATAGTGCAAGTTCACATACATAAATAATTTCATTTTGAAACTTCAACAGATTTCTTTTGTTTCAGAAATGTTTTCGCTCAAGTTCTATAACCCAGCTACTTTTTCTTTTGTATCTTTCCATGGAAGAAATTGATTGCATTCCAATTTAAAGATTAGGGAGTTTTTAAGGACCTTTGACAAAAATTAAGTAATTTTAAGGACCCTTAAAAATGAAAGCTAAAATTAAGCAGTTCTTATGGACTTTTAAGGACCGTGGGAACCCTGGGCTATGCAAATTGTGTAGCGCTGCGCATTATTTATGTGCAAGTGACGGTCATTTGGTACCCGCATATATAACGCGTACTGTGGTTGTTCTGAATCAGTTGTTGGGATTGGCTGTATGGGTAAACTGTTCGATCGCGGACAAATCGTAGGTGCGCGACGCATGGGCAATTCCAGTTCCGAATTCGTCAGACAGCTAAGATTTTGAAGTTAGACAGCGTCAAGAGTACGGATGGTGTAAGAAAATAACTAGCGATCGGACAAACTGGAGTTTTTTGGCAAGACCACTCTACCTCTCGAACGTCCAGGTTGGCTACTGGCTGGTTGGATGGACATTCCTCTGTCATAAATTGGCCACCTAGAAGCCCAGACTTAAATCCTATTGAACATCTGTGGAATGCTTGGGAACAAGGCGGGAAAAGCCATCCCAGACCAGCAAGAACCATACAAAATTACGATGGACAGCTTCAGCCAATATTTGGCAAGCCATTCCCTTGGAACGTTTCCAGCAGCTTGTTGCCTCGTCGTGTGGCAGTCCCCACTCGTTACTGGGTAGGTATCCCTAATTCAGTGACACTTCAGCGTATGATGGCTGGAATGGAAAGTGGACCGTTTGTGTTCGCCATATTTTTTGTTTTCTCAATGTCCCGATTCCACATACTTGGGCTGCTACCATATTACAGTCGACATATATCACTGCTGACTTCTACGTCATAATGACGTCTAAAATCACCAGAAGTGTGAATTTGGTACCATAAATTTCGCTGACATCAGTATGACGCAAAAGTCACCAGTGACATATGTCGACTGTAATATGGTAGCACTCTTGTTGTAAGTTTAGTTGTCAGAAGTACTCTAGCTGGATCAGAAACGTTCGTGATGTTTGGATCGCAGATCTGGCAACGCCGTTTTCTGGAATATGCAAAGTTTGTCTGCAGCTATAAATTGAAGACTTCTCGTACGGGAGCACGTAATTTTATTTTTCCCTCTTGAGACTTTTTTTTCGGTGCTCGTGGTTGGAAGGCGTGCAGTCGATGAACGATGTTTCTTATGTAAATGTTTCGTTTTATTTTTTATTAAATGTTAAAAGTACTGTTTGTGTTTTTTTAAGTCTTCCTGGCCACGTACATTACTATACTCCACTGTGCGTTAAACAGCATTATAGTTTTTTAAGCTGTCAAACTGTTGTATCTTCCAACCAAGTAATCTAATAATTCTATCTCGACAGATGGAGCTGTGTGCGCGTTTTTAGAAGTTGAAATAATGTATTGTAATAATTATTCTGTTGTCAGTCCTTTGATACGTTGTCTAATAAACTAATAGCCTAATACCCCGATTCATAATATTGTGGGGCACCACAATATTATGAATCGGAGTATTAGGCATATTAGTTTGGAGTAATCCAGTGCGAGCCAAGTTTTCAGTTTTCTAAGTTTTTTATTCAACGTAACAGTTCAACAACGTAACAAAGGACTGACAACAGAACAATTACAGGTACAATTTCTCAACTTCTAAAACGCGCACACAGCGCCATCTGTTGAGATGAAATTATTAGATTGGAAGATACAACACAAACTCTCTCAGTTTGTTTTGAAAATTATATCCTCCACTCTTGTAAAGGAAGAAAACTTGATACGGGAATTCGGGGCGAATATCAGTGAGGAAGAATCGGTCTGGTTGAAAAGTTTCTGAATTTTTGGAGTAGAATAATATTTGTGAGAACATTTCAAATACAGAGTTCAATAAAGTTATCAATAAATTGTGCTGTCTCTCTGGATAAAAAGTTATATGTCAAAAAATTTTTCAAAAGAAAAAAAAAATCTTTGTGCTGTTCTAGTGACTCACTTAAAAGAGAAAACGGCTATGAAAAACCTAGTGACACTTAAAAACTGTGTCAGTATAATATGAAATTTGAACTATTCATTGCTTCATTAATATAATATTACAAGTTAAAAAGATTTGGATGGGGTTTTGCAAAAATTATTCTAACAAAGTTATTTTCGTCTAGGGTTTTTTTCTTTGTTTATGATTCAATCTTTATCGAAACGTAAAAATAAAATCTCGGCTATGGTCAGCTGTGAGTATTTCTTTGATCGTATTGATAACACTAGGGAGATTTCAATTTCGAGTAACAGCTCATACAGTTTAAACACTTAAACGGTGCTTGGGCATTGCTTGGAACAAAAATCGATCGGATTTCAGTTCTACTTTGCTGGTATCGCAGTTTAACGAAGAATCGTAATCGTTGCAACGAGTCGTAGTGGCAGAATCGATTCACTTCCGTTCGCATTCAGCTTATAATATGTTTCACTGATTGTGAGATATCATTGACAGGCGCCTGGAACCTGATATCCCACTCGGTAAGTATATTGGCAACGATTTCTAAAATTGGCGAAATATCTTGGCGAGGCTTTCCACGATTGCCTTCTTATCTATTTATTTCTCCATTATTTATTTCTTTATTTAGAAGAATCTGGAACGTACAAAGAATGGAAATTGAACTTTCTAATTGTAAATATTGTTGCTCTGTGTTTTATCAGAAAAAAGTATTTAACAAAACATGCAAAAATTTCTCATTTCGGTAAACTATAATTAATTTAATTTATTTAACTTAACTTTAATTAAATATCAGTAAGCCTATAATTAAACATATACTCGCCCCCCTCTCCATTTGAAAAAAAAAATTCTATATACGATCCTGTCTCTTTCTGATTGTTGAAATAATATACAAATTCATGGAATGTGTCGCCAAGATATTTAGCCAATTTTAGAAATCTCTGCCAATGGACTTACCAGCCAACCACTGTCCGAGTGGAATACCAGGTTTTAGGCGCCTGTTATCATTGGATGTCAGAAAATGACATCGAGTATCGATAGATGTAGTTGAATATTGATAAAATAATATTTTGAAGACATTGTTAACATTAAGAAAACACATTTCATAAAAAATAAGTTTCGTAAAAACTACCAAATCTATTAAATTTCTTATTTTTTAGAGTAATATTTCTCTTAAAAGAAATCTCTTTTAAATGCTTCCTTTGAAGCAATTTCAAATTTTAATTTTACATTATGTAGGTGAATATCGGCAACATTTGTAAGACATTGATCGATACAAATCTTTTAAACGAAATTGAGGAGATTAATATAGAGCAATATGCCGCAACGTCACGACCTACTATAATGCCCTTCCCATTCATTTTCATGTTTACAAAAGCCAATAGATAAACCACAAACTGCCCATCCATTTGAAACTAAAGCCAGAATTCTCATAAGTTGAGACGTGACCTACTGCGTGAAATCGCTTTATTGTTTTGCGTTAAAGGTCATTGACAGAAAACGTTTATTCAACAAAATTAAGGTTAATAGAGTACTTTTTATTTAGATAGATATACATATATATATATAGGCATGCATTTAATAAAAATCAGTAAAACGAAAACATTTGCAAGAACTTTATACAAGATTTTCAAGTTTTTTGCAGAGCAAAACATTGAGTATCTGGAAAATAATCTAATGATTTTTGTAGCATTATCTTTTATCATCAAATTGTGAACAAATGGTTCGATGTCTTCCATTTTTTTATTCATTTCACCTATAATGGGAGTCTAAATAGCACTTTTCACGATGTTCTTAATTTTGAAACAAGAGCTGCTGCACTCATTTCATTTTCATGTATCCGTGATATTTTTTGAGGTCTGAACAGACTCTAAAATGTCTTTGTCTGCCCTCACTGGGGCTTTACACACATTATCGTAAACAAATGCAACGCTGATACCGCTGTCGGGACAGTTGTATTATTTCGTTTTAAGCATTTTCACGTTAAACGTATTTCACTGTATGTGCTACATGGACATTCAGAACAATAAAATCTCCATGTTCGGAAATTGCGAAGTTTGTGAAAGCAATTTTGATATTACGTACCAAAAACAAAATTTAACGTGCTTGTAACGGGGGATACTTAAAATAAAAAAGCAGTTAAAAAGGGTTTTATTAATCAATGTATTCATCCTCTTAAAGAAAAAATTGGTACTACTGAAGAATAGGGTGCCCCTTGGCAAGTTTGGTAAAATTATTGGCGATGTTTACTAAAACACAAAGACATTTCATCCGAACAGCATTGTATTCCTTGCTATTTGGGCGACTTTAATGGATGTAGATTGCACCATTGTAGTAGAATTATATACATTTTCTTAATTAACCAAAACCACTGAGAAAGAGGGCATTTACATTTATAAGCACTTAATCTCTTAACAGTTTACAAAGCCAACAGCTCCAAATGATTAAAAATGAGCCGTAGTGAACCTTTAATGGTTCATTACATCTAATATGTTTAAGCATTAAGCTCACTTAATATAAGAAATAGGTTCCACAAAAAGAGCTGGATACAAATATATTATCAATTAAAATATAGATACAAATTGCTTGGACATGGCGAAAACAGGAGAAAATGTTAGGCTACCAGGTTTAGAGATTTATCGCCAAGTTGGCGGGGGCACCCTGTTCTTCAGTCAAGCCGAAAAAGTTGTTTTAAGGTATCAAAAAGCAAAAGCACAAATTCTTTGAAAGAAAATTAAAACGAAATGAAAGACGAATACAAAATTCAAATGCAGAGTGAAATCGGGGATGATGCCATTAACTAGTCACAAACTTTACATGCTATGTTTGGTATCAAATATAAAGCGATTTCACACAGTAGGGCACATTTCAATTTATGACAATTCTGGCTTTAGTTTCAAACGGAAAGGCAGGTTATTGTCTATTGACTGTTGTAAACATGAAAATGAATGGGAAGGGCATTATAGTACGTCGGGACGTTGCGACAAATTGCTCTATAGTGACGATAAATGACGGAAAGATTATAGTTTGGCATTCATTGGTGCTTGTTGGTTTTTCTTCGCTCAATTAGAAGATGTATATTATTGAGGATTGGGTCTACAATTTAATTTATATAAAAATATCAGTTCAAAAAATTAGCTTTCACGTCAAAAAGGTATAGAAATAGACTCTTTGAGATAATGAAGGAATTATATCTATTCCTATAGTAATATTAAGTTAAAATTCTAAAGTTAGGTACGCATAATTTAAAAATGAATAATAAAGTAGTTTATATAAAAGCAAGAAAAGAACTTAGGATTCTCGCATCCATATAATGTAGAAAGGAACTCCTTTTTAAAGTAGTAGAAATACAAGAGAAAATTTAAAAGACCTTATTATTTTTCTGTTGTATACTTTTTTTGTACAACTTTTATTTTTATACGAGTACCACTGGAGGAATGTAATTGGTTTTCCCAAAGTCTAACAGATGGCGCCACTATAATACGAGACAAAGTAAGGCCGATTTTATTTCATCTTGTGATGTATCCTGTAAGAGGAAAATAAATAAATAAATAAATAAATAAAGTTGTATCTTGTGAAACACGTTAGGTCATAGCCTTCTGGGAAAAAATTCTTCCTTTTTACTTTTAAATTTTCCAAAATGAATTTTTCCTTCCTTGAAATAAAATTTTACAGTTAACAGCAAGAGAAGTAATAATGTCATAATTTAAACTGTCCTAATTGCATCATTTATTCTATCAAAATTCGGAAAATTCCAAAAATCATTCGAAAATACCAAAACTATTTTTTTTCTTTCTATTATCTATAAAATATTCCCAATGTACAGATATTTTTTAAAGACAGGAAGAAGAGAAAAAAAAATCTTCGTTAGCTCTGAAATATCATTTATATTTTTCTTATTAAAATGATGAATAAACTAAAATTTTTAAAAACTAATTATATTTTAGATTTAATTTTACTTGGTTACTTTTGATTAAGGTTTACAGCAGTGTTTAGTTTAAAAATAAGGACCAGTAAATAAATAAAAAATTAATGCAATACATTAATATGAATAGGAATATAAAAGTTATTGTTAAAGTGTTGTCTATTATGATACTTTCTAAATATTTCAGACGATATTCCGAATATTATAGTTCCAACTCCTTAATCATTCACCGTAAGAATTTAATTTTTTTTCGGTTCATCAATATTATATTTTGTCACTAGATGGCGCTACAACTCTAGTTGATGTAAAAACGTGACAAGCGCGCGGCGTGCAAAACAGCTTTATTGGAGCAGACGAATTTTCTTCGATCGTGGTGAGGGAGGGCGCATTAAAACTGTTTGAGTCGAAGGTTTAATCCTATAAAGCTATCAGATGTATAAAAAAAAAGAAACTTGAATTCTTCGGACAAGAAATCACCACGAAATCTTAAAAAGTTCAATTGTCATCTATTATTTTATAGTGTTTACGTTTCACTATGTCAATAAACAGCTAACAAATAAACAGCTTCTAGGGAAAACTTGTTGCAATTTATAAAACATTCAGTTTATTATTTTAAAGCGTTATGAATAAACAAATAAAATGTTTAATTTAACTAATCCGTTTTTATTGGTTAGATAAAAACAGTAATATTTATGATAACATGAAACCTATGCATTAAAAAGAAGAGATATTTTGGTTGTCATATTTTGCATTGAAGCAGTTAATACTGACTCATCACTCTTGTCTCTATAAATTCTTTCTAATAAATTAAAAATTAGTTTTTCTATGATTTCTCTTTATTCTGAATTGAGAATTAACTGTGGAGTATTTACGTTTTACCTTTCGTGTATTTAACAATGTTTCTCCAGTGAAAAGCTTTAGGGTGCTGGCCTTCGGTACCGGAATTCGTGGGTTCGAATCCCATCGGGGCATGGATGTTCGTAGCCGTTCGGAATCGGGTTTAAACTGTAGGTCCGGGTCTCGCGAGCCCTCGTGTTGCAAAAAGTAGAACGTAGCACTCCAAACCAGTGAAAAGCAACATTTTTTTTTATATATAACATTTTTATTCCGTTAGAATTAATAAATAGTTATTTTAATACGTAAAATCTGTAAAATATATGTCATGTTATCTCTACTTGTCATCATAAAACTCTACAAAGGATCGGATCAACCGAAAGAAATGTGAACCTTTTCTAAATAAATATATTGCTTGACCCTCTTGTTCGACGTATTTATTCCCAAGTCATATAGAACGAAATGAAAATTTTATATTAATAAATATCTCCGTATTCATCCTATATTTTTTCGGATGGATGGTATCATGATTGCTTTTTATTGAATATACGTTTTCAATTGTAATTTCAGATTTCAAGACATTCCGTTCCATTAAGAATGGTCGAATGTTCCACGCACTACGAACAGGTGACATGTTCTGAAGCGTACTCGTCAGTGTTCCGACCGACAGAGGCCAAAGCGGTACGGGTGTCACTTCTGTTGAGGTATTCCAGACTTGATTCTAGCCACGAATTATCTAGTAGTCACTTTTAGAGAACAGTTTCACAAATTCGGAAGAAAAAGATGTGTGGTACGTACGTAAAAGATGCGTAGTTCGTGATGGACTCGAACGCGAACGGGAGTGCCAATATCGAAGACTTTATATCGTGTTTCTTTCGCCAATAACAGCGATAGCATTCATTTCCTTTAAAGGTGAGATGTTTTCGTTTTTATAATATGTAATTCAACTTGTTTTTAAAGTTCAAAAGCAGATCAATAATGCGAAGTCGTGTCGACGAATTCGTTCTTTAATAGAATGTGAAAAGGGATAAACAAATCCCAAAGTACGGTGCATTGTGACAGTTTCACAATTTAAAATTGTCGAGAAATGGAGTATTTTCTTCTCTTTTATGGCTGTATTTAACAAGTAAAAGCTCACGATTGATCTGTGTAGCACGATGTATTAGCATTTTGCTATTCGATTTCTGTTTATGTAGAACTATTCGAAGTACTCGACAAAAGTATATAATTTTACGACAAAACATGGATGGTAATTATGTTTTACATTTATATTGAATTCTGGATAATTATTTACTAAAATGCTATTCCGTTATTGCTACGAAAGATTCATAAAAATATATATATATATATATTTTAAAGAGGATCGTTACGATGTTTTTTACGAATCGTTAAAAAACAGAACGTTATTTCAAATCGTTTTATTTCTGTACTGTATGTAATTGCACTTAAATACATTTTTGTACTATTTCAGTCTTCGCCTAAGAAGCAAAGGGATATAGTTTGTTGCATTTTTTCGTCTACC
>CM063500.1:119656529-119659029 GCA_032207245.1 Pardosa pseudoannulata | reverse complement strand
TATACATATATTAATTTATATATATACATATATATATGTACATATATACATATATATATATAAATATATATATATATATATATATAATATATATATATGTATATATATATATATGGATAAACATACATATATTTGTGTGTGTAAGCGTGCACTTATACATATATATATGTGTATGTGTACATATATATGTTTATATTGATATGTATACATGTACATATATTAATTTATATTTACACACACACACACACACACACACATATATATATATATATACATGCATATTTATATATAGGCAAACATGTATTTATAAATATTTATATATGCACACCAGTGGTGTGCGGTAGGTTTTCATGCAGGGTGTGCAGAGAGCAACAACAATAATAATAATAAAACCATAAAAATGTACATTAAACACTTCCTTAACATTTATTATTCATTTGTACAGAAAATCCATACGTCTATCCATATTATTTATAAAATAACGAAAAGCTTATATTTCCACGAAAAACTTACAGTTTCAGCAAACATAGCACCACACGGCGCCCGCCGCTGTGGTGCCTCATCCGGATGCTCATGGGTGTCGACAAACCGAACGTCTATTCCACGTGCAGAGGATTTCCCTGCACGCTGGCACGATAGAACAAACTGTTTCTCGTTCGGTCAGTGGATAAAATTATATTTATTAATTGTTTTTAATATTTGGAAGTCTGCGAAAAACATCTTGACAATTTTTAAAAACAAAACCAGAGATATGGTGTTACAAATATAACTTATATACTGTCTGTAAAACACAATGAATGGTAAAATTTGGACTGTTTTGTTAGAATTCGTTTCTTTTTTGTCTAACAAAACAAAATTGTTTTTCAGTGAATTATTTCTATAAATATAATACATCACCGAAATTACTTTACCACACTAAAACATTTCACATTATATTGATGAAATACTTCTTTTATATTTCCATGAAAACAAAATCTTAAAATATATAAATTTAAACATTAACCATCTGCAAAATCGTATGGCCAGTTAATCAGTTAAAAAACCAAAATTGCTTCGGCACGTAAGTCCCTGCTCTAATACAACGCTTAATAAACTGTACCTTCGGATGATTCTGAATGCCAAGTGCAGGAAAAATAGCTGCACTTGCCTCAGTGCCATAGTATGCTGTGCTTCTCCAGTAGCCAATATATATAAAGCGTGTTTTTCTATTAGTGCACAGTGAGTACACATAAAAATTTCTTATCAAAATTTCTTCTTTCTTTGCTTTTGAAAGCGCTACGTGGTGCAGCACCTAGTACCGCACACACTGCGAGAATACAAGCAAGCAAATCAACATAATATTTGAATATATCATAAATAATATTTATTATATATCATATAAAGATAGGTAGACATAGGTGCAGAAAATTATTGTCCCTCATAATTTTGCCATGGTGTGCAGTGCATACCCTGCACATATGGACTGCACGCCTCTGATGCACACATATACATATATACGTATATATATGTATATATGTATATATATATAAATAAATGTATGTATATATGTATGTGTATGTGTACATATATATATTTATAAAAATACATATATATGTATACATGTACATGTATATATATTTATATAAATACATATATATGTATACATGTACATATATATATATATATATATATATACACAAATATAAAAGTATACATGATATAAGTATATATATATATATATATGCATTTATATACAAAAGTAAAAAAAAAAAAAAGAAAAATTTCATGATTGTTCTAAAAAGTTTAGGAATCTTTTTTTAAAATTGGAAAATCCTTTCAAAATTGGATGAGTTCAAACAGATTAAATGGCTTTATTATTCTGATTTAATGGCATTCTTCAAGTTTTTTATGATTATTTAGCATTGAAGGGAGAGAAAGGATCCAATTGTGTAATAAAATTTTGTTTGAAGAATTGGATTATTTTTTGTGTTTTTCACTGTTGGTAATTTCTGTATCTTGCCTCTATATATTTTTTAAATGTTCCAATAAGTGGGAAAAATAGCACTTTATTCCAAGTATTAGTGTCACTCTTCGTGGTCAAACATTTTGATGATAAGTTATGTAATGAACGTAATTTTTATTTCTAACATGGAGGAATCAAGATTAGCCGTACCCAACACTTCTCACAATCTTCTCTCATCACTAAAATAAACTAATTCATAAGGTGACTTAAAATGAAAGGTGAACCAGTCTCCTATTGATGTAACGAAAGAGAGACACAAAACCGAGTATTGAAGAATGCCGTGTAATTGAAACAGAACTGTAACATGGAAGTAGTAACCGTGAGAGATTATTATAAATGATTGCAAACAGTTTACAATAGAAATAAGCTGGGGTTCATTTGAGATGGACTGTTTCACTTTACTGGAAAGGGTGCCCCAGACAGTAAATAAGGAAAACTTACTCCGCCCTTGATCTTATATTACAACAGTGCTTGTCTGCTCTATTGCATTACCATGGA
>CM063500.1:119641529-119644029 GCA_032207245.1 Pardosa pseudoannulata | reverse complement strand
GTTACAAAATATAGACCGTAGCGTTCCAAACCCATACCAAATCAGTTTTTTGTGATAAATGACAGCCTATTTTCTACAGTTTCTCTTCATTACAAGTATAAAATGCGTTTTCATTCGATTGGGATTCAATCTCTATTTTGTTCTCATATTATTGGTTAACCGACTTCATAGGAGTAATCTGTTCTTTTATATATGTAATTAAAAGGGGTTTTCAAAACTTAAACCAAGGGCTAAAATCGTCCTTTCGCATTCCCCTTTTTTAACCCCTCACCTCAATGGACCACTGGGGCTACGGTTTACGCCCTCAGAGAAGGGGCCTGACCCATTATAACTCTAAGTCACCCTATCGGACCATTTAGGAAATTTCGAAACAAAAACGAGATGCACGCTGACTTTGGGCAGCTATTTTCCCACATATGTTGACCCAGGTGTTAAGGGTGTTGTACATGCAAGCCGACCCCTCCGTTTGTCCTGTCCCTATGATGAAGTGGGAACCCGTCCTCCAACGTTATCTTAATAAAGGTCTTTAGCTAAAACGGTGTCATTTTTATGGCCATGACTGCAACCCCCCATCGAGAATTCCGTGCCGAACGATTGCCGATTGGTTAGGGTGCTGGCCTTCGGATCCGGGGTTCGTGGGTTCGAATCCCACTATGGCATGGATGTTCGTAGCCGTTCGGAATCGGCTTTAAGCAGTAGGTCCCGGTCTCATTAGCCCTCGTGTTGCAAAAAAGTCGACCGTAGCACTCCAAACCAAGCCAAACCAAACCAAATCGAGAATTCCGTCTTATTACAGATTATATATATATATATATATATATATATATACACACACATATATATATATATACATACATACATACATATGTGTGTATATATGTATATATAACATACATACATATGTATATATATATATATATATATGTATATATATATATATATATATATATATATATATTCAGGGGGGGGGGAGAAATATTAGTTGATAACAGAAATATTGGCTAATATCAAAATTATAATATTGACTTAAATCGATTGGACGCCTCCCCTCTCAATATCGCTTTTTGATATTGAGCCATGTGGGTCGATATTTCCCGATATATATTTACGTAGATACATGTTTAAACACACACATATATGTATGTAACTTTATATATATATATACATACGTCTATGTGTATATACATATATACACATACATATATACATATATATATATACATACACATATATATATATATATATATATATGTGTGTGTGTGTGTGTGTAATATATCAAAATTATTTAACTTATTCTGTACCGAGGTACTTTCTCACGACGGTCAGCACGTGCATGTACAGATGTGGAAGAAATTTCCGAGAAGAATTTAGGTGCAGCTGTCGACTTCGAGTTTTAGGGACCGCTGCGGAGGAGTTATAGATCACGGAACGGCACAAGCGTCACGGTCAAGCTCGCACAGAGATGTAATGAGTAATGGGGGCAGGGGCTAAAAATAATGTTAGCTTTCACAAAAGGGGCTATTTTAACGAGCCCACCTGCATTCCCGAAGGGGGTGCAGATGTGGGAAATTTTCGCCCACAAGCCATTAGCAAAGAAGAGAAAGGGGAGTTAAAGCCGAGGTGAGGAGATGGGAAAGAGAGGGAAGAAAGAGGAGTCGAAGTCGGGATGGAAGAGTTGCTGGACATCCAGAGAGCACGGACCCGCATGCCAGCATGGACTTACCGCAAAATAACGGCCGCTACGCCAGTACCGACGCCCTTTACATCCTGATGAAAGCCCCAGCCTGCTCCCCCGTAATGTATTGAGGTAAACAGATTTAACCTATTCATGACGGTTATTTAGGCCTCAGTGAGTCATTCAATATTTTGATGAAGGAATAACGTATAACAAAAGAGAATTGTAACAATTATTGTGTATGGATGAATATAAAATCCAAATAAATGTCTTAATCCAAATATAAGGTATTATATTTTTACTGTGTTTCCCCTTTGTAAACGAACAGTGGTGTTGGTATTGTAAGTACATTACAACAATTTCCTTAAAAACCTCCTCTCTCCCATTCTCATTCCTTAAAATCTTTTTCCCAACCTCTCAGTGTCTTCATCAAAGGAGCGTCCTCGACCTCAAATTCTTTCGAAACATTTCTCAAAGCTACTATACTGTCCTATAGATGTCTATTTTCTGTCTAAACACGTTTTCCAGCCGTCACCGGCCAACGGTTTGGCTGTGCTTCTGATCTTAACACTTAAATTCGCCGGGTAAGTGGGAAAATTCTTTCTGCCTTCGCTCTTGGGTGCCCCTCTGTTCGAGCAGAGTGACTTTCGTGTCTTTCCTTTGTCTGTCGTCGACTCGTAAAGATGTCCGTTTAACATCTCTGAAATAAAGTTTTGATGAGACTTGTGCCGTTTTCTTCAATGTGGGCCGACCGCATCGTTATTACTGTTAGCCGATTAGCCTTCTCTTTGCCCAGTAGCTCAGGCAAGTAAAAATAAAAGGGGC
>CM063500.1:119626529-119639029 GCA_032207245.1 Pardosa pseudoannulata | reverse complement strand
ATCTCACGACCCTCGTGTTGCAAAAAAGTAGACCGTAGCACTCCAAACCAAACTCATCGTTAGTGAGGAGGGGAAGTCGGAGACCGCTCCTTTATCTGACGTTTCTTGGCTGTGGAAATAAGATTAGAAAAATAAGAAGAAGAATTTGGAGTTGCTATTTCGGGGGCAAAAATGGGGATAGAAGGTCCGTCGTGTTCACTGATGGCCACGTCGGACAGGTTCATGGTTTTTAGAGGAAGAGACTCTCACGGGCTCCTTAGGGGGTGAACAGCTTTGAATCCCTACCTGGTGTACAAATATCCGTCTGTATTGTCAACTGTATTGAAATAAAAAAAATAAAAAAAGGAACAGTCGAATGTGAGAATGCCGTTAGTGTATTCCAAAACTGCTTAGGTAGTTTATGGCGCAAAAATAATGATAAAACAAAATATAGAATCTAATAACTTAATCGACATAAAACAATCCTTGCCTAACTGTTTATTTCATATCCATACATATTTATGTAAGTCATGTGACATTGTGAAATTATTTTGTTTCGCCGCAAGGATACATCTGCTCTTTACCTCCTCGTAACTGTAACTGTAAAATATCACTCAGCGCACTTTAAGGATTTTGGCAGCAGTCGATTGTATGAATGCCATCTACTTTGATTTTTTAAAAGGCCGAATGATCTAGTGCAATACCGAAGTTCGCGGGTTCGAATTCCGCTGAGGGCATGGATATTCGCAGCCGTTCGGAGGTCCGTCGAGTAACAAAAAAGTAAACCTCAGCGTTGCCAGAAAAAGCAAACCCACCCAAATGGTTTCGGCTCTGCAGTGACTCAATAGCAGTAATGTGTGATTTACCAGCTATCTTCGATGATCGCTCTTGCCTCCCAGAGATTGCTGAACAATCTTTAGTCTCTTGAGAACAAAATGGTTCTGGGGTCGATAAATATGTGTAATCTTGCAGCCTTTTAGGCAGAGCTGTTGCACCGTCATGACGGTCGGTCGACCGACGCTTTTCGAAACTCAATAAATGTGAGGTTGCAGAATGGGACGACTGCAAGAATTTTCAAGTGAAATTAGGGAAGGGTATTTTTATTGGTTACACATACACACGCATATATATGTATGTGTGTGTATATATATATATATATATATATATATATATATGTGTGTGTGTGTGTGTGTGTGTGTAAGGAAAATTCTCGGGTTTTCAAAACTTAAATCAAGGTCTAAAAATTCCCGCGTCCTTTTGCATTCCCCTTTTTAACCCCTCACCTAAATGGACCACCAGGGCTACAATTTACGCTCTTTGACCAATTATAATCCTAAATTGTCCGCTAGGGCCATGTAGGATCATATTTGGTCAGGCTCCTTGTCTGAGGGCGTAAACTGTAGCCCCAGTGGTCAATTTAGTTGAGGAGTTAAAAAGAAGTCCGTCTCATTACGTGTATATATATATATATATATATTTATATATATTTATATATATACACACATACATACATACATACATACATACATACATACATACATATATATATATATATATATATATATATATATATATATATATGTGTGTGTGTGTGTGTGTGTGTGTGTGTAATATAGAATAATTGCAGTCATCTGTGGAATAGATTGTTTTAAGTTCTTAATATCACGTATAATTTTTTATTTTTCGGTATTAAATTGTTCTGTATTTTTATTTGAATCCATATATTTTCTAATTTATTTTTCTCTAATTCGATTAAGTATTCGGAAGTCTTTCATCGTGTGAGCAGAAGCCGTCGCGACCCCTTCCATCGAATTCTGAATCTCGACCGAAGACATCGAACGGTATCATTTAATTCGCGTTCCTCCTCTCCCCCATTTAATAACTCTTCGAAAGTCGAGCCATCGAAGCTTTAAATACGTTCTTTTATGCCATTCATCGCGCCCTCGAACAGCGCCAAAAAAACAAAAAGAGGAGCGCGCTTGGCGAGGCTGTTTGGCGGTGGACGAGGGAGATGATCGCAGGTGAACGGCTCGTCGTCTCCATGGCAACGGCGGAATAGTGCGAACACCCGCCCCTCTTCGTTCCATCCCGCGATAACGACTTCACTCTTCTTACCCAGGGTTGCCACCGGCTCACTTTCGCCGCGCGAGTTTTTATTTTTATTTTCGGCCCGTATTAAAATCGGTGGATTCGAGAAAGAAGAGGAGAAAAAAGAACGTGGAAGTTCTGCGTCTGTCGCTCTCTCTTTTAAACGGTTTGCTTTTCACGCTTGTTTATTTCGGAGAGGAAGGGGGGGGGAGATTTTGTAAGTTTTGCATGAAATGCAAAAGATGATGTAAGTCAAAAGAATTAAATTCGAACAAGTGAGCAAGATTCGCCGGCTAAAAATAGAGCGAACGGGTACTGTGGAGCTCCTGGAAAAGAAATAAAAAACAGATATAGCGAATCATTTGTACTGTGTTGATTTTGATTGGGAAGGGGGGGGTTAAGAAAAACTAAAAGTGGCTAATTGTACGGGTTAAATATTAATGACGCAAAAGATTGAATTATTCATGAGAAGATTTGTAATTTTTTCGCGTTTCGTGCTAAATTGCGGTGTAATTGGGTTTTAAGTTTGGAATGGATGTAATGGAACTTTTTACTTTTCGGAGGTAAGATCGACACTCCGAGAATCTGTTGACGGTGACGACCGTTGCCACTCGCCCGATCCGAAAAAATGGACTCGATATTTTTATTTTCTGCTTCCGTTGGTTATTTCGAAACCAACCAAATATCTGTAATGAAAGATAATATAAATGATGAATAATTTTTATTTATTTGGTATTGACATTTTTATTTTTATTTATTTATTAGATCTTTACATTAATTTATTTATTTATTAGTCTACAATTTAATACTTATTTAGCCTTTACACTTTACACTTATTCAGTCTTCCCATTTTTATATTTATTTCTCGAGTCTTTCCTTTTTATATTTATCTCTTTATCTTTTTCATCTTCATATTCTTGTGTTTATTTTTTCGGACGAGCGTTCGTAAAGCAGGCGTCAATGGATTCCACTTTTTATCAATTAAAGAAATTTCCAAATTTGTGACGTTTCTTTCGAATTTCTTCCCGCGGGTAAACACCCCGGTGATTTCATGTGAACAAGATAATCGTCTGTAGCGTCCCCACGTGATTGTCCGAAGACGGATGGTCGCGGTACACTCGAACATTTTTATCTTCTACTTTTCTTTATTTCTTTCACAACCGAACGACTCTACTGTATGTAGCATGGCTATCATTCTACCTTCAAAACACACACACACACACACACACACATATATATATGTATATACATGTATATATATATATTGTATGTGTACATATATATCTATAATGTATAGATATATATGTATATGTATATATATATATATATATGTGTGTGTGTATATATGTATATATTGTATCTGTACATATATATCTATAATGTGTATATATATATGTATATGCATGTATATATGTGTGTATATATTATATATATATATATATATAAGTGTATATATATGTATCTATTGTATGTGTATATATAAATATCTATAATGTATATATATGTATGTATATATGTATATGTAGATGCATTTATATACGTATATATATGTATATAAATATGTGTGTATATATTATATGTATATAAATATGTATATATATATATATATATATATATATATATATATATATATATATATGTATATATGTATATATATATGTATATATATGTATATATATGTATATATTATATGTATATATATATATATATATATATATATATATAAGTGTATATATATGTATATATTGTATGTGTATATATAAATATCTATAATGTATATATATGTATGTATATATGTATATGTATATGCATTTATATACGTATATATATGTATATAAATATGTGTGTATATATATATATATGTATATATATATGTGTATATATATATATATGTGTATATATATATGTGTGTATATATAAATATCTATAATGTATATATATATGTATTTATATATGTATATGTATCTGCATTTATATACGTATATATATGTATATAAATATGTGTGTATATATTATATGTATATAAATATGTGTATATATATGTGTGTGTATATATTATATATATAAATGTGTGTGCATATATATATGTATATAAATATATGTATATATACATATTTTTTTGTAAATGCATATATATGTGTATATATAATATGTATATAAATGTGTGTGCATATATATGTATATAAATATATGTATATATACATATTTTTTGTAAATGCATATATATGTGTATGTATATAAATGTGTGTATATATATATATATATATATATATATATTGTGAATGCATGTATATGTGTATGAATATATGGATGTGTATATATATGTATATATACACCATATATGTAAATACATATATGTGTAAGTATATATGGATATGGGTAAATACGTTTGTGTAGTTCCCGATAATTGAATAGATATTTTAGAGTATGGTGTGAGTGATGTAGGCACACCATTTTGGATGTTCGTTTTGTAATGAGTTCTTAGGGGTTCGAACCTGCATTTTGTATGGCTTGTCAGACATCCCCTCGTATCGGGCAATGGCCCCGTCGTCAGTCCTTATTGATTGCGTCCAAATTACATTCAGTTTCACTCTTCACTCACCCCTTTCCGTCGAAATGCCAGAAAGAACTGCAATATACAATGAAGTCGAACACACACATGCATATCTGTATATATATATATATATATATAATACATATGTATGAATGCACATGTATATATATATATATATGTCTAAATATGTATACCTTTGTTTAAATGTATGTATATATAGTTTAATCCGCTTAATGGGATCCGTTTTGATGACAATAACCGATTGATAACGATAAACGATAGGCAAAATTAGACACATTTACCCCCCATCCCTTTAATTCACAAGTTCTACATTTCAAAATAAAATGAAAAAAACGCACCTTATATTTATGTACTGTATATTACCCTTTAAAACATAAGAATTGTTTACATAATAAAAAAAAAATTGGATCCATTGTGGACTGTCTACCATTTTTTCTAAGGTGCTCATTGATGAATGGTTCGTCATCACGTGTTTTAAAGTCGTCTGAGCGGTGTCGTACTCCACGTTTCGACACTTTCGATGCATTTCTCATTTCAGCACTTGTAGGAGGTGGTTCATAATATCAAGAGATTCTTTATCTGACTCATCCGTTCCATTAACCCGTCATGACGATTTAAAATTTCGATCTTTTGTTTTAACGTTGAATCTTTTCGCTTTCTGACTTCCATTTCGGAAAGCTGCACGTCAGCGAGCAAGGCATAAAATGGGAACACGCTCCTTCTCTGTTCCGATAAGAATGGGGCCGAACGATGGCCGAATGGTTAGGGTGCTGGCCTTCGGAACCGGAGTTCGTGGGCATGGATGTTCGTAGCCGTTCGGAATCGGCTTTAAGCAGTAGGTCCCGGTCTCATGAGCCTCGTATGCAAAAAGTTGACCGAAGCACTCCAAAATCAAACCGATAAGAATGTGGTACTTTCTGCTTATCTGACGACCATGAACCACCAGCAGGGTGTGCTTCACAGACTACATACACTGTTTAGTCTATGGGTGTGCGTATTTCTGAAAAATTCCAGGAACGTGTCAATTCCCACTCCTTTGTTCGTTCCCCATTTCCCTAGGTGGGAGAGGGAGAATTCTCGGAAATTTAGAAGAGAATACTTTTGATTTTTAAGTGCATCGGGATTTTATTCGGTTTAAATTTATAACTGTATTTAAATATAAATTTATATCTAAAACTAATCAGTTAATGATCAGTTAAGGAATTCTGCATGAAAAGGTATTATCAAGGAAGAAATGGCGTTAGAAAGGGAATTATCGGGGAAGAAATGGCAAATGATCAGGGAAAAATGGATAATGAAGGGAATTATCAAGAAAGGAGTGGCGAGTGAAAGGGAATTATTAGGAAAGAAAGGGCTATCCAAAGGGAATTATCAGGAAATGTTTTTCAACTCCCCTTATGTTTGTTGATTCGAAAACATTCGACCCGAAATAATATTCGAAAGGAGCGACGTACGGTTTTGTCGTAATTAAAATCGATAGTGCAGCTATTTGGCGAATGCGAAACGAAAAAGTCGCGGCATCGTTATTTTGCCATTTTTTTTCCCGTCGCTCTTTGCTAATTGGACCCTCGCTGCGCGTGTTTTTGGAACGAGTTCGAAAGGGGGGTGCGCGAATATTTCCACCGTTGTCCTCGTGAAGAGCCGAATGAGATATCCCTTTTAAGGGATGGAGAATAAAAAACTTTCGAACGAAAAGCTCGTCGGTTATTTGCTGTACCGACCTGCAAAAATAGAAAGATATCGCATAGCAGTTGAAACGAGGGTCGTAAGTTCGTTTTTAGAAAACTAAAATGATATTTTAATCATTGTAGAGAAAAATTTCGAATATTTTAGCTACTGCCAGATAATATATATGTAATGAGACGGATTTCTCGACGGGTGGTTGCAGTCATGGCCCATAAAAATAACACCGTTTTTAGCGAAAGACCTTTATTAAGATTACGTTGGAGGACGGGTTCCCACTTCATCGTAGGGACAGAACAAACGGACGGGTCGGCTAGCATGAAGTTCTATGTACAAGACCCGTAACACCTGGGTCGACTTCTGTGGGACAATATCTCTAGAAAAATCTGTCTCCGACAGCGAGTATCTCCTTTTTATTTGGAAATTTCCTCAATGGTCCGAAAGGGATGTGTAGGATTATAATGGGTCAGGCCCCTTCTCGGAGGGCTTCAACGGAAGCCCCGGTGGTCCATTGAGGTGAGGGGTTGAAAAGGGGAATGCAAAAGGACGCCGGAATTTTTAGCCCCTGATTTAAGTTTTAAAAACCCCTGAGAATTTTCTTTACATATGTATGTATGTACACACACACATGCATGTGAATATATCAAAGTAATGACTCGTCAAATATCTCTTTCAAATTTCCTTTTCCTTCTTTTTTATCTCATTTCCCAGCCTTATTTATTTAAAGGAGTCTTCGCCGACTTCCATTCTTTTTCCCCAGTCGACCGCCGATCGAATAACTGTCCATGTTCTGTCCACTGTCACGGGAAGACGGTTTCGCTCCTCCGATGTCTCTGCGTGGGTTTAGAGCTCTCACTTAAAGGATCGAAGTTCATTTCTGACTGAACAATCGCGCCGAGTCGTTTCTTGGGAAAAAATTCACGCTATCGCTCGCTGTTCGGTTTTCAATTTTTTGATAGAAGTGCGTATTCGTGTGCAGCGCTCTCGTCTTGTAAAGACGTTCATTTGAGCCTCAGTAAGCTTCTACAACAGGGGTGGGCAAATACTTTTAAGCGCGGGCCAAAATGAAATTTTCAAAATGTGTCCCGGGCCGGAGGACTCTATCGCGTACGCTGTGTTTTGGGTGGAATTTTTTCCCTTCCCAAGACATTTTTTTTACAAAAACACTATAAGTATCATTTTAAAGCATTTAAATAGAGAAATTGGACAGTTAATAAAAGATAAAGGTAATAATAAATTGTCTTACTTAAGTGTTATATGCGAATTATTTGTGCCCACTAAAATAGGTCGCGTCATTTTTAAAGAAATAGAATCCATTCTATTAAATGAATGATCATTCAATAAATCAGTCGATGAAAGATTTTATTTTGATATTTATTTATATCTTAACGATACAAATTATTTCATTTTGATCATAGTTATGACATTTTTATATTTATATTACATTTTGTAAATAGAATAGTCAATAGAACTATAAAAAGAAAAGACGAACATCCAACGTTAAAACACAATAGTTTTAGTGAATGCGAAACGTGACATCTGGAATGTTCGTTTGATATTATTTCTTCAAAATTTGGATCCCAATCGCTTGTAGCAACCCTTAATACCGAATGTCGATTTTCGTCAGTCATTAGTGATCGATATTTATTTTTCGTGTCAATCATTAACCAAAAAGTTTTTTCACAAATATATGTCGAACCCAATAAAACGAGGTATTTTTGAACGTAGTTCAAAAAATGTTTGAAATGTTTTGTATTCCAAGCACCGTAGAAAAAAAAAAACACTCAACTCGTTTGAGTGAAAACTTTCTTTTAGTCAATTATTGGACTGTAAGTCAATTAGTTCTAGTTATAATATAATCTAGTCGCATATAAGAGATTAAAAAAAATTGCATGCAGGATTTTTCAACGGTCAGGGTAAAGGAAGCTTTTGCCCGCTTCTGTTCTACAAATTTAGATTTCACTGTTTTTTCCAATCACGATCTTTTTCTGAAAAATTGCTAAAAATGATAGGTTTTTTTTTTTCAAAGAAAAGAAATATATATAGGTATAGTATAAGGTATTTTCTACAATTTTAGTTATGGGAGCGGGAAAGGGGTCAAAGTTATATAAAAAAAAAAAGATGGTTATACAAACAAAGTGTGCCGAATGATGTCCGATGGGTTAGCGTGCTGGCCTTCGGTACCAGAGTTTGTGGGTTCGAATCCCACAGTGGCATGGATGTTCGTAGCCATTCGGAATTGGCTTTAAGCTGTCGGTTCCGGTCTCATGAGCCCTCGTGTTGCAAAAGGTAGACCGTAGCACTCCAAATCAAACAAAAAGTGTGTACGATTGGATGAGACGTTTATTTCGAATTTCGGGCAAACCCGTTGAGGGGTTCGTCGACCGACCATCCCTTCGTGGCCTACGAATGGGGCTGAGCATTGCAAGGGCGAGAATAATTTCGCCCCGTTACATGTTATATAAGTACGTATGCTTCTCTGAAACGGCGAACCTGGAGAAAGGAGGGCGCGAAGCTCACCTTCGAAGCCATCGATTTATCGAGCCCGAAAGAAATGTGGAAATTGAATTCGAAAGTAGATGGCGATCGATTCCACACTTGCCACCCACAAATAGTCTCCGCGCGTTCCTCCAGTTGAGGGGGACACTCTCGAACCACTTGAATGGGAAGATGGCTTCTTATATTTCATCCTATCTTTTGAGATTATTGCTCTCCCTTTGTAATTAATTCTAGTTTGGATGAATTGACTTTGTTTCTAAAAATTAAGAACTTTTCACAGAAAGAGAAAAGCGTGCGCGTGTTTTAAAAACAAGTTTAAAAATTTAATTGTTTTTAACCTAAAATCTAACCTACGTCATTATAACTGTATCTAAAAATAATATTCGGGTGATTGCATCCTTTTATGCGCAACTTCTTTTTTGTTCTTTGGAGAGCTCGAAAACACCAAAATGAATTTCTGCATTAATCAGCCTTTCTTATATAACTCTTTAATGAGTGACACTTCCTCCGCGTCGTCAAGTGACTCGCCTTAAAACGCGGATTGACTGGCTCGCATGCCTATAAATTTCGACGAACGTATTTTTCCCCCTTGAAGAGGATGGGACAATAAGCTCCCCTTCTGTCTCCAAAATTTCTTTGTTTTTTCATTCGGCTCCGTTTTTACTTCCGACTATACCCAAGTCCATGCAGATTCTCGACCCTCTGGGATGGGCTTCATTGACCAATTTATGTGTGTGTGTGAGAGCTCGCGTGCGTGCGTGAGAGAGAGAGAGAGAGGAAAATTCTCACGGTTTTTCAAAACTTAAATCAAGGGCTAAAAATCCCCCCGTCCTTTTGCATTCCCCTTTTCAACCCCTCACCTCAATGGACCACCGGGGCTTCCGTTGAAGCCCTCCGAGAAGGGGCCTGACCCATTATAATCCTACATGGCCCTAGCGGACCATTTAGGAAATTTCCAAATAAAAAGGAGATGCACGCTGTCGGATTCAGACTTGTTCCCTCAGATGTCGACCCAGGGTCTTGTACAACTTCATACTGGCCGACCCTTCCGTTTGTTCTGTCCCTACGATGAAGTGGGAACCCGTCCTCCAACGTTATCTTAAAAAAGGTCTTTAGATGAAACGGTGTCATTTTTATGGCAATGACTGCAACTACTAATCGAGAAATCCGTCTTATCAAATACATATATATATATATATATATATGTGTGTGTGTGTGTGTGTACACACACTGCAGATAATAACAAAAAATCTGGTACACCTACGCAATATCGTGTAGGGGCCCCGCGAGCACTCAGAATCGTCACAATGCGACGCGGCATGGATTCGACCCTAAAATAGTGCTGGAGGCCATTGACACCATGAATCTTGCAGGGCTGTCGCCATAAATCCATAACAGTCCGAGGGGGTGGATATTTCTACTGAACAGCCCGTCGCAAGGCATCCCAGATAGGCTCAATAATGTTCATGCCAGCGGAAGTGTGTAAAGTCAGAGGAGTATTCCCGGAGCCAATCTGGACGTCGCATTGTCGTGCTGGAATGGGGGCAGACAGAATGCTGACGTATCTGTCTCGCCTTTTCGTAGTCGTATCAGGGGACCCGTATCACTCCATGCCATCCCTCAGTCCCCTGTTGACGTGCAGTGTCCATAGGTTCACGAGGTCGTCTCCCATACAAATTAATAGGAGACTCGTCACACCGGGCAACGTGCTCCAGTCGTCAACAGGACAATCTCGGTGACCGGGCGAGGCGTCAAGTTTTGTGTCGTGCTACCATCGACTTGATTTGGGCTCCTAACGTCGATGACGTTTCGTCGAAGGGTGACTCTTGTGGATGGCCTAGCGTCGACATCTTCGGCCGTTCGCGGAAGGGTTGCCCTTAGGGGACCATTCAGTGATTCTCCTCGTCGGCCTCGTTCTTGCACGATCTTTCTCCTGCCGCAGCGTTGTCGTAGATTGAACGTTTTATCATATTCACGGCACACTCGTGAAACGGTCGTGCGGGAAAATTCAAAGTAGGTCGGTCCTTCGGAGATTCCATGTCCCGTCTCTCCTTCGCCGACTGGAACACCGGGTTCAAACTCACTTAAATCTTCATAACCTACCACTGTAGCAGCAGTAACCGATCCAGCAACTCTGCAAGACCGTTATTGTCTTATATAGGCGTTGCCGAATGTTCCTTATCTCTTATCATTTTATTGGCATACGCATACCAGTTTTGGGGCTCTTCAGTGTATATATACACCCAAGAGCCAAAACATTATGACCACCCCTCCATTTTGCAGTGAACTCGCCTGGATGGCGTGGAAGGCACGCGATCCGGTGGAAGTAGTATCTAATTGCTGCTTTAGAGTCTGAAGAATCATTCTTTCACTTACTTCTGTGTGCGATAGGAAAGGCATTGGATCTGATAGAGGGCAGATTGTAAAGGCTCGGAACAAGTATTTCCGAAACGGCACGACTCGCGGGTTGTTCGCGATCTACAGTTGTTAGTACTTATGCAGAGTGGATAAATGCAGTAGACGACAGGGTGTCGGACGTCCACACGCTATCAAAGAAAAAGGTCTCGCAGGGTGAAGCCAAACCAGAGCCAGACAGTGGCTCGGTCGACAGCCCAATACAATGCAGGGCCCAGTAGAATAGTATTGGAGCACACTGTTGGATAGGGGGCTACGCAGCAAACGTCCCACTTGGTGCCTTTGCTGACCAAGCGTCGTCGCCCATTGCGCCTACGCTAGGCCCGGGAACGTCGCGACGGGTCCAGGGATCAGTGGGAGAGAGTTGTCTGGTCAGATGAATCACGGTTTGTCATTCATCTCGCCGACGGTCGTGTCGGGATGCGCCGTCTTAAAAGCGAACAGTGGCTCCTTCAATGTACAGTTGGTCATACACTGGCCGGTGGTGGCGGTATTATGCTTTGGGGGGCGTTCTCCGAGACCCGTGGTTGTGGTAGAGCAAACCATGAATGCTATCTGAACATCATCGCGGCCCCTTTGCCCCCTTACATGGCCTCTGTTTTTCCAGCTGGAGACGGAATGTTCCAACGGGACGACGCCCCGTGTCACGAGGCTAAAATGGTGTTGGAGTGGTCCTAGGAACGTGAGTCTGAATTCCACTTAATGTCCTGGCCGGATCTCAATCCGATAGAACCCATATGGGATGTCGTGGAACGGCAGCTCCGAGTTCCGAGACCCCCCATTCGCAATGTCTCGGATTTGCGTCACCGTTGCTTCAACATCTGGTGCAATCTGTCTCCGGCCCTCTACCAAGGACTGGTGGCATCCTCTTTGTCCTCTGGACGTTTTTCGAGAAACAGGAGAGTACTCGGTTGTTGGGGGCTGGAGGGACGAGAAGGTTTTTTTCGAATTTCCGTTTTATACCAAGGATTGTCTTTAGCCATAGGTGTCCGAACGAAATGCTTCTCGCAGACGACACGAAAGTGTTAGCCCCTATTATTTGGATTGCGTTGGGCCAGTCGTGGCCGTTAAGTTTATCGCCGCTCAAAACGAACGTCTTTTTCGTCGAAGGCACTTCTCCCCTTTCGAACCCCATTCCTGACATGACATGTTTTTTTCTTTTTCTGCATTAAACGCCCTACACGAAACGCCGTTTGGTGGTCGACAGGTCGCCGGTCATTTGCACCTCTCCCCCAACCCCGTGCGACTGGGCAGCCAGAAA
>CM063500.1:119619029-119621529 GCA_032207245.1 Pardosa pseudoannulata | reverse complement strand
GGAAAATATGACCTATACAGGCGAAAGAACAAGGCGTTAACCACACGTGTGGACAACGAATAGCACTGAAATGTCATTTATTGAGGTAGTATAGAGGGCAACGGGGCCTTCACGGTGCAAAAGAATGACAACGCAGTACACCTAAAGTTGACCCGACAAACCTGGGCTTAAAGAACTTCAAGTGAGTCCCTCGCTACTATCACCATACGCTGTCGACGACGTGGGAGGCGCTGAATATCATCAGCCTCAACATTTGTGCATGAGTAATGTAATCTCGTGTTGCAAACCGCCTACCACGCAGTGGTTCCTTAATATTGCGAATGAGATCAAAGTCGCAAGGCGAAATGTCGGGAGAGCATTGGTGGTTGCTCCAATTCGTTCCATCCCCACACACTGCTTTATGTGGTCTGCCACTGTCGTGCATGATCATCGCACTGTCCACAAGATCACGTCGCACCAGGAAGTCCCCGTAGTACTGTGCGGTCACTGTTCTGCCATGAGGAACAAAGTGGCCAACAACGACACCCCTGATGTCCTACCACCCTCCGTTTGATTGGGGAAGGATTCTAACAGAACATCTGGCTCCTCGGTGATTCGGCCTGTCGACGCTCCGCGGACTGACGTTTCATTTCTGGTTCGTATGCCCAAAATTCGTCGATGGCGATTATTCGTGACAAGAATGAATCGCCGTCCTGTTGCGAGGGGGTCGGCGCCTATTGCGTAGCGCACCCACCTGTTTGGACAGTAACGAGCAGCAAGTTTCCACTGATGTTTAGCTCAGTAGCATGGCCTCACTGTAGACTGAGTTTCTTTAAACAAAATTACACAAACATATAAAAAACATCAAATTTTATTTTTTTTTCTCAAAACAACGTAAATATAAAACAGTTAAACGAAACATCCAAAACAGTTGGCCGATAATACAAAACTAATTTGCGAATTCAACATTCTGGCAAGTGACTCATTTATGTAATTTACCTGATTTAGAAAAAAATATATTGAAGCAAAAACAACGACCAGCAACAAGCATCCCCAGGCAACAATAAGGCAAAAGCTGAACGCAAAGAACCCCTTTTATATTTCTTAATTTCGTAAACTTTAAAATTATTCACATACGGAAGAAAAAAAACCACAGAGCATTAAAAAAAAAAGGATTTCCAAATTATGATTAAAAGTTTAGCGAGTTACAAGGATTGGGATCCGTGTATTTGGTGACAGTACCCACCTCGATGCGATGTTGCGCAGGTGCAGGTCATTACGCAATATCCCGTGGACGGAGCGTTTCTCGATGTCACTTGCCCCCTCTCGTTCCACTAGCGTCCGTCGGCTGTCTTCCTCCATGAGTTGCTCCACGACGGCACGTGCCACGTCGCCCCGAACGTACCGTGCTACTGTACGGTATGGTAGGACACCATTCCCAAGGGCTTCCACTCACTCACTGTGACGCATTTCTCCCTCGGATCGAACGATGACCGATGGGTGAGGGTGCTGGCCTTCGGTACCGGAGTTCGTGGATTCGAGTCCCACGATGGGATAGATGTTCGTAGCCGTTCGGAATCGGCTTTAAGCAGTAGGTCCCTGTCTCATGAGCCCCCGTGTTGCAAAAAGTGGACCGTAGCGCTCCAAACCGAACCCTCGGAGGGCGGCTATTTGGATGAAATCGCAACGCGGGTTATTTCCATCTCGCACGACACTCACCCCTGTAAGGGTGCAACGGGTCCTCAACGATGTTCAGATACCCTGTATCTTTCTAGTGTGTTTTGCTTTCGCTAGAAAAAGGAAGTTGGCGAGAAAGATCGCGAACTTTGTTTACGAATTCGGCTGGATTGGCGAGAAATTGGATATTGCATGGGAATGATCTGCTCGTGACCTTCTTCCCGAAGGAAGTCAGAGATATTTTTCGCCATCGCCAAACCGCCAAGAGATTTTTGGACGCTTCACCCTAGGTCTATCTCAAAGTGTCATAATAAAACGCACACACGCCTCAAGGCATGAAAAGTAAATAAATAAAACGCGTGATAGAGAAATTGGTACTGGAACTTAGATTGATACAATGCTTTCATAAAAATAAATCGAGGATTAAATTTAAAAGGAGCCACGATATATGCCAAATACCAATAAAAAAATATTCGCGGGATTGCAGACTGAAACTGGGCACACGATAGTTTTATAATATTAAATAAATAAATGGGATAGTTAATATAGCGACGTCATAGTGATAGAAATAAGGGACATTTTCACCTCTGTAGGACGTCATCATTTAACAAAGGCGTTTAAAATAATGCTTGAAATAAACAAAAATATTTTTAAAAAGGGAGAAGGTTGCTTTCGAACCGTTCCATGTTGACAGTATTTTTCGTTGCAATGTAAAGCCTATTTATACCCATTTTATTGCATAGTTTACAAGGAGATGTGGAACTTACAAACATACCTAAAAGAACCTTCATTTATAAGGTATATGTGTATGTAAATATTATATGTATACATATTTGTGTATCTA
>CM063500.1:119591529-119616529 GCA_032207245.1 Pardosa pseudoannulata | reverse complement strand
ATATATACACATATGTATATGTCTGTGTATATGTATAAATATATGTGTGTATACATATGTATGTGTGTATATATATGTATGTATATATATATATGTGTGTGTGTATACATATGTATGTATGTATATATGTGTATGTGTATATACATATGTATATATATATGTGTGTGTATACATGTGTATATATATGTGTGTATACATATGTATGTATGTATATATATGTGTGTGTGTGTGTCATGTCGTGATCTAGAGTTAAGGCGAATGGACAACAGTCTCCTTTATAATAATAAGTTTATTAAACCATCGTCAAAGTAAAACTTGCGCCGTTTTCACTTTTTCGTCGAAGACACGTGTAGAGTGTTGTTGACCGTTCCACGTCCACGCGCTAACTGACTATTATGTGTTTGCAAACTCATCCAATTTTTTCCAAAATTCTTCCGCCTGACCGGATGATCCCGAAAGCTTACGCGAGCGTGGGTCTTTTTCATTGATTTTATTATTATAAAAGAGTTTCCCTTCTTAAAATCGCTTATAACTCACGTCATTTCCAACTACCCCGTTTTTAGACCGGACATATATATGTATATATATATATATATATATATATATATATATATATATATGTATATATATATATATATATATATATATATATATAGAGAGAGAGAGAGAGAGAGACGCTGCTATTAAGTATGTGCATGCACGCAGGCGGCTACATTTTTAGTGTGGTTGGTAGAATATCTGATATATATATATAGGTGTTAATGGGGGGACAGCCCATTCGCCTGATGGGCCAATGGGGGGTTCGCCTGACACTCCCAATGCCATCTTGTTCTCAGGAATAAGGGGCAACCCAGAACGACCTCTGTATGTGTACACATACACACACGGATATACAGGTATATGACAAATTCATAGGAACACCCGTGAAAAAATGAAAAATTTAATGAGTCAGGGGTAGGGGGCATGACTTTGGCCTGAATGACAGCTTGCATGCGACGCGAGACTGGTTAATAAAGTTCGTCGGAATTCGCACCCCTTCCTCTCGCGAGGCTGCCTCGAGTTCGGACAGTGTTCGAGGTGGAAAAAAAGAGAACGCGGACTTTGTTCTTCCCCAAAGGAAGATCAGGGGGACTGAGGGCACCAGGTCTACTGAGGTTCTACTTCATCATGATGGTGATGTTTGAAGACAGCGAGAGGCGTTGTCAACACGGGACTTTTGCCAGGATAGGGAGTACGGATCTGAGGATGAAGATGATCTGCGAGAAAGCTTCTATAATGGTCGCCTGTCATCCACAGAACGTTGGGCTCCGATCCAAGGGAAGGCCGTCCCTGTCAGCAGGAAATGCTTCTGCCGGCGTTGGTCTGTAAATGAGGATTCGTCAGACCAGACGACACGCTCAGGTGGTCTCGCCACCACTGTAGTCGCGCCGAAACGGACGGTTTGGGAACGGCTTCTCCGCCATGAATGTTCGCAGCATGCCACTCGCGTTCAATAGTATTCGTGGTTACGGGGTTCAGAAGGTGTGTGTTCATCTGCGGCAGTAAGGTCTCTCGGCTATCCTCTTCAACATCCGGTCTTTCAACTTCGACTTTTGCCCCCCCCCCGTTGTGTGTTCGCCTGACACAAGTTTGTGTAGGCCCTCGACCCAGTGGATCTTGAAACACCCACGAGATGAGTTGTGCTGGACACAGCGGGGCGAACTATCCTGCCACTTTTCATTGCCACTTTTGCTGGGCACAGAATTTTCTCGTGCCACTCTCCCACTGCGAAATACTTGACTGAGACCTTCCCTTTAGCCGCCACTGTTGCGACACGAGGATGCCGTTTATGGGTGGGTCGACTCATTTCTTGAAGGGGTGTTCCTCTTATTATCTACCCCAGCGGTCTCTCGCACCAGAGCCTTAATTCTACCCATGCTTGTTCATATAAAACAGCAGGAGAGCTAAAAATTGTATTTGAAATCCTGAAAAAATGACCTGATAAAGTAATTATTTTGTTGATTTCATTAAGGGGTTTGGAATCGACAGTTCCTTGTCTAACCCGATTATCCTTCGAATAAAATCAAATTCCTTCCTTCCCCCCCTCTCTGTTCAATAATGTTTACATTTGTTTTTTGAGATATACTTTTTTTTCTATAGAAACATATTTTTTCCTTTAAAGATATGTTTTTTCTGTAGAGTATCTTTTTAGAAATATTTTTTGATTTAGAATGTTTTTCTTTAAAAATATGCTTTTAATTTAGAATGTTTTTCTTTAGTAATGTTTTTTCAGTAAGATGTTTTTCTTCAGCTTTTTTTTTTTTTTAAATATAGACTGGTTTTCTGAAGAGAGATGTATTTACAAATTTTAAATAGAACCTATTTCTTTATAATTTATTTTTTGCAGGATTTTTTTATTTAAATATGTAGCGGGTACAATTACTCCCCTCTCCTTTTTTACGATAGGTGGCGCTAAAAAGCCATCGAGTGTGTTCTAATATAGTGTCAGTGGTCTATGAGAGTGTGTTTTGTGCTCTTTGTTGTTTTATGTTCTGTGTTGTGGAACTTTGAAAGGAAATAAAAATGGTTCCTAAAAAATGACTAAATTAATTCTAAACGCCTTTTAAATTAAGAGTCTCGTCCTTCTACAAAAATATGTTTTTATTTTATATATAATTAATAATATTAATTTTTATTTTATATATAATTAATAATATCGTTAATATTTTTTCTGCTCACTTATTTTTTTCTGTAGAATGTTTTTCTTGAGTGATATGTTTTTAATGTAGAAGGTTTTTTATTTAAAGTAATGTTTTTAATTTAGAATGTTTTTTCTTTTAGAGATATATTTTAATCATAGACTATTTTTTCTTTAGAGGAATGTTTTATCTGTAGAATGTTTTTTCTTTAGAGATTTTTTTTTTTTATAATTAGAAAGTTTTCGTTAGAGGTATGATTTTAATATAGAACGTTTTTCTTTAAAAATGTGTTCTTCTCGTAGAATGATTTTAATTTAGAATGTTTTTCTAGATATGTTTTTCTTCTGTAAGATATTTTTTGCTTTAGAGGTATGGTTTTTCTAAACAATATTTTCTTTAGAGATATATTTTTAATTTAGAATGTCATTTTAGTAATCTTTTTTTCTATATCATATTTTTGATTTAGAGATATGTTTTATCTAAATAATGTTTTTCTTTAGAGATAGGTTTCAAATTTTATATAATAAATAAAATTCTCCCATTTAATTAACACAGAACTCTAGGAAATTTAGAATATAAACATCATCAAAATTATAAAATTTCAAAATGAAATCAACGAAATAAATGAGTGAAATTTTTGTCAAATTCGAAAGAAAAAAGTTAGTTTTTGACTGAATTCGATTATTAGGTTGTTTCTTTTTTTTTTTTTTGGCAGACTGCCCCACTAACCCGTAAAAATGGACTGCCACTTTGCCGCCATATTGAAATCGACTCCCCCCCTCTTCCCCCTGCACCTCCGTTACAGCACGCACGCACGCTCGGGTGAAATCTGCCCCCAATTAGAGCCGAGCCACAGCAAGGATCATCCTAATCACGTGGGAGAGGAGAGCTTCGCAATGGACTCGACCGTCGCACCGAGACCACCACGGTAACGCCACCTTCCACCCCCGTCTATATTCGTCCATCTCTTTTGCGCACGGCACACTCCGAGCAACCAGTGTTTACCGGCGAAGCAATTAATAGTTAAAAGTGAAGGAGCCCTCACTGCAACCGAGTCTACTATTTGTTCGAAAGGAGAAGACAAAGAAAGGGGGGGGGGTGGAAATTAACATAATGGGATAGGCTGCGATCGCGGAATTTTCTGGAAAGCGGAAGAGCAAGGGGGGTGGTCCTGACTCAAGGTAGGAAATCAATACTGCCGGAATTCGAATAGATTAGAACAGGGGACGGATAAATCTGTTCTCCAAAGAGATTAGAAAAAATAAATAAATAAGGAAAAAAAATTTTTTTCTCCGCCATTTTTAAAAAATTCTGGGTCAATGTACTTATGACGTCGAACGGGGTTCATCTATCAACCATACACACACATACACATAATGTATATGAATGTATATATGTGTGTATATATATATTACATCTCTATATATAAATGTATATGCATTTATGTATGTGTGTTTGAGTATATATAGAGAGAGTGTGAGTATCATGTCTGAATGAACTATGTCAGTTTGATGAAAGCCATTTCGTTTTCCCTCTTCTACGGTTCCACGACAGCTCGAAACTCCCTTTGGGGTGAGCCGAACGATGTCCGAATGGTTAGGGTGCTGGCCTCCGGAACCGGAGTTCGTGGGTTTGAATCTTACTCTGGCATGAATGTTCGGAATCGGCTTTAAGCAGTCGGTCCCGGTCTCATTATCCCTCGTGTTGCAAAAAGTAGACCGTAGCGCTCCAGAACCAAACCAAACCCTTTGTGGTGAGGCAAACACCTCGTGTATCAGGTTTGAAAACGTAAAATTAATAACTTAGAGGTTTGAGAGCAGAAAACGCTACGAACAATTTTAATGCATGCGCAGGAATCTCTAATAACTCATTCTAAAAGCACTCGACGCGTAAGGATGGAGAGAGAGCGCCTCGAGAAAGGGTTGCTGCACGAACCCTGGCAAAGGAGGACTCCTTTGATAGAATGTGGGCGCTAGCCACGCGCACCGCCCTGTTTGATAGTTGACCTTTAAACTGTGCAATATGTGACATTATCATGAAATCATTGGATCTATGACTTGTCGTATACGTGATATGTGTATATATATATATGTATGTATAATATATCAAAATTATTCCACCTAAATATCTCTCTCCGTACCTCATTTCCCAGCCTTCTAATGTGTTATTGAAAGCAGTGTTCGCCCACTTCCATTATATTTTACCCACAGTAATGGTGGAAAGAGTGCTCATTTCTTTTTTGTCCCAAGAAAAATGGTTCCCTCTGGTCGCCATCGCTCGCCGTGGAGCGAAATTTGCAATAGAAGGGCGCCGTTCGATTCTTTCCTCCCTTTGAAGTTCCAGCACTGCTTCTCACTTCGAGTCTCCTCATTTTCTAGTAAGCCCCAGCAATTCAAAACAATAGGGGCTCAAATAACTTGGAACGGCGAAAGATAATTTTGCATGTTACACACACACACACACACACACATATATATGTATATATATATATATATATATATATATATATATATATATATATATATATATATATATATATATATATATATATATATATATATATATATATATATGTAATTAAAATTCTGAGGGGTTTTCAAAACTTAAATCAAGGGCTCAAAATTCCCACGTCCTTTTTCATTCCCCTTTTTAACCCCTTACCTCAATGGACCACTGGGGCTACCTCTTATGCCCTCAGAGGAGGGGCCTGGCCAATTATAATCCTACACGGCCCTAGCGGACCATTGAGGAAATTTCCAAATAAAAAGGAGATACACGCTGTCGGAGACTGATTTTTCTGGAGATATTTTCCCACAAATGTCGACCCAGGTGTTACGGGTCTTGTACATAGAACTTCATGCTAGTCGACCCTTCCGTTTGTCCCGTCCCTACGATGAAGTGGGAACCCGTCCTCCAACGTTATCTTAATAAAGGTCTCTAGCTGAAACGGTGTCATTTTTATGGCCATGACTGCAACCACCCATCGAGAAGTCCGTCTCATTATAAACATATATATATATATATATATATATATATATATATAATAATAATAAAATTCTTTAAGTAAAATCCTAACTTAAATGTTTTCTTTTTTCCATCAAAAATCTACATTCCCTATTGACAATTTCTAAAGAACATTTTTCAAAATAATGGCAGAAAACACTCCTTTCCTGGCACCTCGAATTTAGGATCTCTGCCCCGTCGATACATGTTTCCGGCGCTTGTAGAGGTACTCTATCTTCTAGAATAAACTAGAAGTCATTAAAGAGACGCGTAGGGTTACAGGAACGACATCATTCCTGGAGCCACGCCCCTTCCAATAGTTAATAAAAGCGCTAGAACACAGGTTTCATGTCTTTTTCCTTTGAGATAGCGATGTCAATGATATAAAAAAATTCTGTGTTTTGTGTTCTTTTTCCATACGGGGATTGTGTGTTGAGTGCCATCTTATATTTTAAATAAAAGATGTTTTTGTAAGTAAACGTCTGCATCCATTTACTCGGCTACTACAGTTAATAATTGCCTTACAGTGATGTCTACAGTTTTTTATAATTATGTGGACGTTGTATATATATATATATATATATATATATATATATATATATATATATATATATATATATATATATATATATTTACACAATCCAAAAGGGGCCAAAACATTATGACCCCCTTTCAATAACGAGTTGTCCCGACCCGCCTCGGCACGGATGCTACAAGTCCTTGGTAGATGGCCAGAGACAGATTGTTTAAGCAACGGTTACTCAAATCCGAGATATTGCGAATGGGTGGTCTTGGAACTCCGAGCTGCCGTCCCATCACATACCGAATGGGTTGTATCCGATTGAGATCCGGTGAGTTAGGCGGTCGGGACATCAGTATCCTGTTCCTCGAACCACTCCAACACAATTTTAGCCTTGTGACACGGGGCGTCGTCCTGTTGGAACATTCCGTCTTCATCTGGAAAAACAGAGGCCGCATAGGGGTACAACTGATCTGCAATAATGTTCCGATACCCTGTAGTATCTATGGTCTGCTCTACTACGACCACGGGTCCCAGACACGCCCAAGAGAAAGTCCCCCGGAGCCTAACGCCGCCATTACTGGCTTGTGTATGACCTACTGTACATGGAGGGAGCCACTGTTCTCCTGGAGGATGGCGTATCCTGACACGGCCATCGGCTTGATAAACGACAAACCGGGATTCATCTGACCAGGCAACTCTCTCCCACTGATCCGCGGACCAGTCGCGATGTTTCCCGTGCCCAGCGTAGGCGTCGTTTTCCATGACGCCTGGTCAGCAAAGGCACACGAGTGAGACGTTTGCTGCGTAGCCCCCTATCCAACAGTGTGCTCCGATACCATTCTACTTGGCCCTGCACTGTATGGGGTTGTCAGCCGAGCCACTGTCTGGCTCCGATTTCGCTTCACCAATGCGAGACCTTTTTCTTTGGTAGCGTGTGGGCGTCCAACACCACGCCAACACCGCGCCTGTTTGAATTGGCCCCAGACCGAAGATCCACTATGACGCCAATGCATCGACAGTTGCTGGGTTTCCGGGGTAAAGTGCGAAGTCTCATTGGCCGCGACGATCCCGTCGAGGGACTCGTCGCCGTCGTCGTGATACCGCAGCAGAAGAGTCAGTGCTGCTGCTGATCGTCGAATTTTGTGTTCGGGTGTCCGTTTCGGCTCATAGACCTGACGGAGCTGACGACGAATTTCAATGGGCGCAATGTTCATTCAAGATCACCGACCGAACATTGCAGGCGGCGGGAGAAGGAATGAGAGTTTCCATTTCGGAACACTCCTACCCCGCTACTGACTCGAATCGGGACCTGTCCAGCTGGCATAGAATTGATACGTCATAGATCTGTTATGCACGCGCAATGGACACGGATAATTACGTTTACTTTAAAGGAAAAAACATCGGGAAACTTCCTTTCTGGATGCGCATCGTATATATATATATATATATATATATATATATATATATATATATATATATATATATATATATATATATATATATATATATATATATATATATATATATATGTATGTATACATATATATATATATATATGCGATTGAATTATCGAATTAGGGGAATCTCCGGTGTTTGTGTGTTTTATTGAAAATCTTTCGTTATTTTGTTTCGATTTCCCTTTTTCACTCATTTTTTCCGTTTTCGTTTCAGATGATTTTTCCTCCCTCCTCCGAGACACTGGATCCAGCAAGTAAGTAAGTGCGGAGAATGCATTTTTCGTTACTGCGCTTCACACTAATCCGGTGAAAATTAAAAAACACACCACATCCTACCAGTCATATATATATATACACTGTCCATCAATAAGTATCTGGACACCTGCGATAGAAAATAAAAACTAGCTTCATTCCAAATCAATAGTTGGTAGTAGAGAGGCAACGACAGAGTGAACCCTCCCTGGCATACTTTCCACAAGCCTTTGTATTACAGCCAATGGTATTTTCTACCACTCGGTTTGGACAAGTTCCGTCACCGATAATGCGCCCGACTCGTCCCAGAGGTTCTCGATAGGATTCAGGCCAGTCCATTCCATGAACTCCATTGGCATCTTACCAAGCCTTGGTTAACCTCGAAACCTGACAAATAGCATTGTCGTCCTGAAAGTAACTTCTTCCGAATTTCTCCGGACAGCACTCGTCGGTCTCTTATCTCCCGGTTTCGTTGGTCTGCCGACTCGGGGCACATTCCGCTCACCTGCCACTTCTTAATCCCATAGGCTACTGTCGATTTCGGATCGCTCGATATGTCCCTTAAGGATCGGCTCCATTTGTGATACCCGGTAATTCTACCTTTCTCGAAATCGGAGAGCTCCGAACGGCGCGACATCTTGCATGCGATTCGTGCCGATGACGTATACCGACGGAGGCCGTGACGTACCTCAGGACCGCAAATATCGTAAGCTGCATAAGTGTCCAAATACTAATTGGTAGACAGTGCACATATACATACATTTATTTATTTATTTCTATATACATATGTAATGAGACGGAGAGGATGGCGTGATGGCCCCACCGTTTTAGCAGAACGTTGGAAGATGGGTTCGCACTTCATTATGGGGACGGGACAAACTGAGCGGTCCAACTAACACGAAGGCCCTTAACGCCTGGGTTGACATCTCAGTCGAAATCGCTGCGAAAATCTGTCTCTTTTTGGCCGGTAGGACAGTATAGAGATATATGGGTTAGACCACCTTCTTTGAGGGCGTTGTTACTTTAGATGATGTCTTAAAAAGGGGAAAGTAAAGGGAAGCCCTTCACGTAAGATATGAAAACCCCTCAAAATTTTCTTGGCCAATCTTTGTGATTTTATACAAAATACCTACATTAGCTTCCACATCTAGTTTATTTTTCCTTACTTATAAATAATTATATATATATATGTATGTAGGTTTGAAAACATACAATTAATACTTGAGGGATTTAAAGGCAGCACACTCTTTCATGCAGGTGCATGAACCACTCATAACTTTGTGTAAAAAAAAAGACGCTTAATAATTGAGAGAGACCGTCTTCAGAAAGAGTTGCTGTAGGAGCCTTCACCAAATGTAGCGTATTGTGAGCGCAGCCATGTTGGATGGTGGACTCTTAATCTGTGCAAAAGTCATGAATAAACATATTATCGAGATATCACCGGCTGTTTGATTTATCATAGGCCTGTCATATATATACACACACACACACATATATATATACACACACATATATATACATATATATGCATATATATACATAAATATATACATGTATATATATGCATATTTATACACATACACATATACATGTACATATATATATATATACACACACACACACACATATATATATACATGTACATATATATACACATATACATATATATTTATACATACATATATATGCATATATATACATAAATATATACATGTATATATATGCATATTTATATATAAATATATACATAGATATACATATGTATACTTACATATACATTGACATACATGCATACATAGTTATGCATATATATACACATACATGTATACATATATTTATATATATATATACACACAGATATATACACATACATATATACATGTAATTATATATGCATATACATTTATACATGTACATATATATATACATATATATATACACACACACACACACATATATATATATATATACACAGATATATACACATACATATATACATGTAATTATATATGCATATACATTTATACATGTACATATATATACATATATATACACACACACACACACATATATATATATACACATATACATACATATATATATATATATATATATATATACATACATATATATATATATATATATATACATACATATATACATATATATACATGTACTTATATATGCATATACATTTATACATGTACATATGTATATATATATATATATATATATATATATATATATATATATATATATACACACACAGATATATATATATATATATATATATATATATATATATATATATATATATATATATACACACACAGATATATACATATATATATATATATAATTTTACTTTACCAAAGAACTAGTTTAACAGCAGATGATAATCTTTTTCATTAGATCGTCTGTTATGAAAACCGAAACAATGTGCCAAAATTTTTTGATAATTGCCTGCCCTTTTTTGGGGGGTGGGTGGAGAAATGAAAACATTAATTCGAAAAAAGTGCGTTCCGAGTGATTTGTTGCGGGGGCAGCAGCATCAGCATGGTGTGTGTGCGTTTCGTCCGAGGATTGTGGTCGCAGCATTCCTGCGATCTCGTGTCCTTTGACACCAAACTGGTTTCTCTCTCAGGTTGGATTTCTTTCGGTTTTTTTGAGCGCCTCCATTTTGTTTATCCCCTCTCCCCCCCCTCCTCAGTTTTCTTTTTTGCTTTCTATTTTTATTTTGCTTTCTCTGTCCATTGTGGGGTTGTTGCCCATCTGGAGAAGGAGCGAAAGTGTTGGCAAGCTTTTTCATTTCGGGTTGCTTTTCTGGTGCTCTGGGATGTTTGTCTGCCCCTGGATTATTTCGAAGGTCCCCACCGAAATCTGGGTAAGTGGCGATATCCTTCCAACCATTTATAAAAGAAATCGTCTGCTTGGCCTACGCCGCCACAGTTGAATTTTAGAACCCAAAAATGGCAACGGTACGAAAGAAATGAAGTTGGGGAACAGTTTTGTAAAAATTTTAAATTAATCTGTTCTCAGGATTGTTAAACATAAAGTTCTCACGGTTTTCTGACTCATTTTCGACTTTCCATAACTTTCTTTATTTCACGCTAAAATGCCGGATGTTTATTTCGTAGACATTTATATATATATCTTTAAATTAACCCTAAATATATTTAAAAATAGTAAAAAAAAATTTTTTTAAATATGTATTGATTAAGTGGTTTTATTTGTTTGTTAAAACTATTCTTGCGTGTTTTCTAGAAATACTTTGAACACAAATGTTAAATTTTAAGATTTTAACGAAGAACATATTTCTAAAATGTATTATATGAATAATACATTCTAAAATGTACTTCTAAAATGTATTATATTCTAACTGAAGAATGAAGCCGTAAGTTTAAGATTATTTTATATTTTTAAAACATGTTTATAATTTGACCCCTTTTGGGGTGACATTTGGACATGCAGTGACCTCCCTAAAATAACAAATAGAACTTTCCTAGAATAGAATTTTAGGATTTTAGAATTTTACGAATAGAATTTAGTAGAATTTGAGAATTTTACGAATAGAATTTTAGTTCGATTACAAAAAAACATCACTATATTAAAATGCTGTAAAATAGTGTGCAAAAATAAGAAGTAGGTTTTGTGAAATTTTGCGCGGAACAATAAAAATGTATCTGAGAAAAATCAACTTAAAGTACCAAGTAAACAACTGCCAAGTACACCGCTAAACTCAAAATGCACTAAAGGGCATTTTATATTTGTAATCATAATTTTTAAAGCAAGCGGGTGGCCGAACGATGACCGATGGGTTAGAGTGCTGGCCGTCGGTAACGGAGTTCGTGGGTTCGAATCCCACAGTGGCATGGATGTTCGTAGCCTTTCGGAATCGGCTTTAAGCTGTAGGTCCCGGTCTCAGTAGCCCTCGTGTTGCAAAAAGTAGACCGTAGCACTCCAAACCAAATAAATAAATAAACCAAGCGGAATTTATTAAAGCCTTTTTTTAAAAATGCGTTGGACGTTTCAATCAATACCCCTCCCCCTTTTTTTATTAAAAAACAACTAAAATTTAAAAAATTTTTAAGGGTTTTGAGACCCTGTAATCAGTTTTCTTTTTACATTTCCGCCAAAAAAATATAAATCTATTAAAATTAATTAATTAAAAAGTAATTAAAAAATCAGGCGATATTTTATTTTGTATGTCAGACGATTTTGTGAAAAAGGTTATCGTCTGCCGTTAAACTAGGGTTTTTTTTTTTTTTTAAGTTGATTTTGTCCCTTTTTGTGTATGTTTGAAATGTCAATTTGTTATATTAAATATAATAGTAGCTGCTAATTAATCGGATATGTGACATTTTTTTAACTAAATCTTCAGCTAGTTAAGATTTTAGCTTTTATATATATAGACTAGCAAATGTGCCCGTGTTTCGCTACGGGGAATTTTGTATATTACTTTTCGTATATTAATCTGTAAATTCTCCCTAGAGCAGCAGTTCAAGTCATGTGCGAATACACATCGTTGTTTCTGTTATATAACTGTATACAATTCTTATAATTCATTAAATTGCATTAGACTTATATGTTACTTTTAAGAAATGATATGATTTCATATATTAATCTGTCAATTCTACACAATAAGGCAATTTGTCGCAACGTCACGAACTACAATAATGCCCTTCCCAAGCATTTTCATGTTTACAACAGCCAATAGACAAACAATAAACTGACCTTCCGTTTGAAACTAAAGCCGGAATTGTCATAAGTTGAGATGTATTTTGCTGCGTGAAATCGCCTTATACAGTGCAAGTCAAGTCATTGGCGAATAAATAGAGTAATTTCTATTATATGTATAATAAAGTCATATTCTCGCGATACATTCATTTGATATAGACCGATGTGAAGCTTTAGTAAGATGTAGAAGCATTTTTCAATTAAAAGTACGAAAATTTTATTTTTGAAACACTTGTCATGCCTACTATTTATCTATTATTTAAGGTATCCGCCTACGTTGAAAACGTCATTTTTTGCCAAAAATCATATTTTTTTTATTTCTCTGTTGTAAAATTTCAACTTTTAGGCTTCTAAATCTGGTTCTGTTTTTGTCTCTATGGCATCATAAAGAAAAGTGACAGCTGTTTAAACACAAGTGACAGCCGTCAAAAAAAAAAAAAAAAAAAAAAACGGAAGAAGCGACTTTGGAACCGGAAGTGATGAATTTAAAGAGCATTTTTTGGACAAAACTTTTTAAATTTTCGTGAAGATTAGTTTAAACATTTTTCTAGTATTTTTAACAATTAGCAACTTGGCAATTAAAAAGTTTAGAAGCCAAAAAGTGTGGGAAATTTTAAACATGTATTTTAATTTTTTGAACAGTTAAAGTTGCTTTCGTAAACTTCGAATGCGTTTTTCTCGGAACGGCATTTTTAATAAAATGTCGAAAGTTGAAATGCGATTTCTCAAAAAGTTCTTAAAATATTTTGTCGAAAATTATGATGAATGCTTTTGTTAGTATTGACTAGTGAATGACCCAAAACCTTTCAATTTGGATCATTTTTAAAGATGTTGCACTCCTAGTTAGATATAAAGGTAATGAAAATTCGTTAAAAATTTAATGTGTACGATTTCGAAGGACCGAAAGTTTTTACTAAATGTAAATGAAGCAAAGATTTTGGGTGATTCACTAGTCCAGTGTACAAGAAATGGGTGGCTTCTAAAAATATTGAAATAATTTAATTTATTAAAAAATGAGACCTTTTGAAAAAACCCGATTTTTTTACTCAATTTTCTTAATTTATTAGAAATTTTATAAAAACTTCTCCAGGAATCCATTTTTTAAGTGCAATTCTCTATGATAATATAAAAAATAAATTTAAAAATGTAAAAACATGAACAAGTTTTTAAGTTTAAAGAAAAAAGTTCTCCGAACGTAGACGGATACCTTAAGCCAAATATAAAAGAAAATGAATCACGTAAATTTAAATTCAGTGATAAAACGAATGAAATTTGTGCATACGATATTTAAATTAAAAATGATTCGATGAGATGTTTGAATGAATGACGTCATAATGCTAGAAAAGTGTTATTTTTTACCTATTAAATTTAATCGCCTGTTCTTAACCGGGAAAAATAATGCTTGAAAAATGACATAAAACGCTCGAAAAGGGTCAATTTCGAACGTTTTAAAATTGACAGTATTTTTTGCAGATATAAAGCATATTTATACCAATTTATTTTAGAATCGGACCGATAGTTTATTAGGAGATGGGGAACATACATACATGCAAAAGTCTGTATCAATGTTTCCGAACTTCTGATACATGTACCATCTCTAGTATCAAGGGTGCTACTGTATTTCAGTCGACATATGTCACTGGTGACTTCTGCGTCATAAAGACGTCAGAGAAGATGTCAGCACTAAATTCTCATCTTTGGCGATTTCTGACATCATTGTGGCGTAAAAAGTCACAAGTGACATATGTCGATTCTAATATGGTAGCAGCCTAAGTCTGATTTTAACGTTTGACTGATTTCAAACGTTGTACAATTTGATTTTCAGTTATCGTTTATTCAACAGTAAAATATAATTTATTATGCAATTCATCAAAAAGTAGATGTTATTTCTATAATGAGTGATGGCAGCAATTTAAAATCAGAAACATGAATTTAAATAGTAGCCCAAGATTCTCTAATGCTCAAATTTGTTTTTTAAAAATTGTCGGAACAGATGCGTTATAGACGCCGGTCCCGTCCGCCATGTTTTTTTTTTGGCGACCAACAGAAAAACGCGTGTTTTGAAAAATCGCCAAGTAGAAAAACATGGCGGCGGTACGCGTTTTCTCAAAGATCACCCCAAAAAACATGGCGGCAATGACATGGCATATTTGAAACACCAACAATTAACAAAGCAAAACTTAAAAAAAAAACTAGCAGATTTACAATTTATATCATTATTAAAATAAAAATAGCATAACAATTATAATTTTTACGTTATTTAAAAAAAATAACAGATTAGGGTAAAAATATATTTGAGGGTGCCCCTTGGCGAAATTGGCGATTTTTGTTTGGCGCCCATCCTGTAACATTGTGCAAACAGAAATGGCTGCCAAACATAATGAAATTTCAATAAAACATTAGAAAATTTCAATTAAACATCGGCCAAATTAAATCGGCCAATAAAATTGCAATGAAAATATGCTTTTTTTCCATTGTTATTCAAATCGTACAGTAACTTAAGATTTATTTTACTTACCAAAGTCATTTTCAGGACCAGAAGCAAAATTAACCTTACCATCTGACATACAACATAAAATTAACTGACTTCTGAAATTACATATACCATTGAACATTAAAAAATAACTCTAAACTATAAACCAATCAGAATTACGATTGGGTTTCCAAAAAACTTTATAGACGTGGAATTTGGAGAAACAACGAGAAGCTGTTAAAAAAATTATTTGCCTAAAAAAAGTACTTGAACACGAATAACTTTTGAGAACACGGATTTCAAATACTTTTCAGAATACAGTCAGTGACTTAACCATTAGCAAAATAGGACCATTTTGACCGTATTTGGGGCAGCATTGCGCCCCTACCTTGTTAGGCGTCGAGAATATTGTACATTGACTGTCTCTCCTGTTCGAAAATGTATAACACAGCGTAGGTGGAAAAGGAAAAGGATAAAAAAGAAAAGTTCAAGGTCGGTTCTTGGAATGGAAGGCTGTGAAAAACCTTCTACGATCTCCCGAAGTCTTTTAACCTTTTCTGCGACTCCGTAGCTCTATTTTTAAACGTTTATGTTTACCACCTTTCACTAGATCTGTCGTTGATCAATAACGAGTAAAATAGATGCGAAGGATAACGTATTATAAACTACATGGTTACAAGAATTACAAATATTTTTTATTATTTTCCTCGCAAGCAAAAGAAAAGTAAAATCGATGCAAATTTCACATTTATTATTTACAATTATTATTTCGTCAAGAAGAACAAAGTATTTTAGACCAGAATTTTAATTGTCAAACGATAAAAAATGTTGCCAACTATAATAAATAAGTACAAAAATTAATGAGAATGCAGCACGGTTCTGATAGCAAACCAGGGAAATCATAAAAGATACCATTCTCGCACACCATAGAGGGTGAAAATAAATCGTTCGCTCAGAAATGGTAACAAAATAACTAACGTTTAGTGCGGTTTTCAATTAATATCTCCATTAATTATGATTCTGTAAAGATGAAACTTATAGGAATGATTTAATTCCTGAGAAATTTTCAAATCTGGGGATAACTGCTTTAATGGTAAACTCCAACTTGAATTTAAAGATTAAGGCTGCTACCATATTACAGTCGACATATATCACTGGTGACTTCTACGTCATAATGACGTCAGAAATCACCAGAGATGGGAATTTGGTACCATAAATTTCCCTCTCTGACATCATTGTGATGCAGAAGTCACCAGTGACATATGTCGACTGTAATATGGTGCCACCCTAACAATCACTATTTTGTCACTCTGCTTGTATAGGCATTGTAAATACAACTTTTTACACAAGATTAGCAGGTAAAAATAATTAAGCTTCCTAAATCAAATATCGAGTGTAACATTTATTATAAGGCAATTTGTCGCAACGTCACGAACTACTCTAATGCCCTTCCCATTCATTTTCATGTTTACAACAGCCAATAGACAAACAATAAACTGCCCTTCCGTTTGAAACGAAAGCCAGAATTGTCATAATGTGAGAATTTGCCCTACGGCGTGATATCGCCTTATTTTTAGACCAGAATTCGGGTTGCCAAACGATAAAAATGTCACAAAAATACAAAAATTTAGATTGAAGCGTGGTTGCGATCGCAAAAAGAGGCACCCATGAATACCAAAAGATGCGATAATCGCAAATAATTTTACCTTTGTGATATCATAATCATGATTTTTATCATCCAGATCGTTAAAATCAAAATCGTTTAACGGCTAACTGCAATTAATCTCTTAATCTCTGTTTAAATGGAGTCCTACCATTGGTTGTCTCCATGGATTTATCGCTGTTAGCCGCTAAACGACTTCGGTGAGACCGGCCCTCAGACTCCCAATTTTTGTTCCATTCATCCTAAATTTGTTTGACGATTTTATTTTGGCGACATATAGTATATTTTCCTTTTAGTAACGTGTTAAAATAATTTTTAAAAAAATGTTAATATAATTTTTCTTCCTTTTTGACCCCGTTTACTTGATTTATTTTATGAATTTTAATTTGAAATATTTCATTTTGAATTCAACTGCTCTATTTTTATATGTCAATCTTATTCAATCAGAATTGGGTTTGGCGACTCTCTTTTGACGCCATTTAATATATTTTCCTTTTAATAACGTGCTAAAGTAGTTAAAATCTTCTGAGTAATTTATTAGGTAATGTTTAAAATGTCTAGACTTTTTGGCCAGTCTCACTAAAGTCGTTTAACAGCTAACCGCGATTAACCTCTGTTTACACGGAGAATTGCGTCCTACCATTGTTTGGCACCATGGTTTAATCTCGGTTAGACGTTTAACGACTTTGGCGAGACCGGCCCTTTGTTGTTGAATTATTTAATTTTAAATACTTTTAATTTCTCTTTAATTTTTCTTTCGCCATTTTCTTTTTCAAATGGAAAGCATTCTATATTGTTGTGGTAGCATATTAATTTGGAAAAAAATAAAAGTAATTTATTTTATCTATTTTGTCACGAACTCATCTCAGGGAATTCCATGAGAGTTAATCGGCGATTATTTACTGTAGAACTTCAGCAAACTTCTAATTATTGAGATCGCAGTTTATGTTTTCATATGTACAGGTACATCTATTCTTTTTTAAATAATCGCGAAAGAAACGGAGTTACTTTTTCCTTTAGCCAAGTAGAAAGATAAATCGCCAAATCAGGGGTTAAGTTTATGAAGAAAAGGAAAATTAAATGAGCTATTCTTTTTTTGTAAATGAGTTTTAGATTTGGAAATTCTTTAAACTGGCTGTGTAATAGAAAAGCAGTGTAAATATTGAAACAAATGTAATCTTTATTTGAAAACCTTAACTCTCTAAGCGGTACGCACGTACAATTCCGCCAAACTGATGATGTCTTCAAAACGTACAATTTTCGACCTCCAAAAACGCTCCGAAAATGGATGTAATGTACATTTTTGCTTTAGTGCTCTCCCCCATGGAGTTTTGCGGTAGGAGGGTCAGGTCGGTTGTTTAGGAACTGCATCCCTCTTGGACTAACATTTATTGAGGGATGCTACCCTACCCTATGAGCCACAAAGACGCTGATAGCTTTTCATGGCTCTGTAAATCTCTATTTCGAAGTATTTCGTTTGCGGTAACAGATGTATCTCTAATTGCACCACTTAAATATCTTGGATGACTTTCGTAAAAAATATAAGTCTCTCAGAGAATACTTTTATTTGTTCTTTTAGAATCCATTATTTCTTATGGGATGATCTTCGAGACTCGACGAGCTTTATGTGTATTAAAAATTAAAATCTATAATATCTATTTATATATGTATAACCTGAAGTAAAGGAACAATAACGAGGCTGGGTATTCCATTCTAGTCAACTAAGGGTTAAGTAAAAAATCATAGAACGCTTTGGCCCCTGACACAATAAACCTTTATCGTATTTTTGGAGACTTTTTTTTCCCTGGATGAGTTCCACTCGGAGGGTTAAATACCCAGACCTAGATTACAGTACTTACAAGAATTACTTAATATGCTTTCTAGAAAATATACTATCGCGTACTGGTACGATATTAAATTAATTTTAAGCTTAGTTTGAGCTATATTTATATTCTTATTCATTAATCAGGCATAATAATTCAATTAAAAGAAACGAAACATTTTCCAGTCTACTTAGAACAACAACTTTTTATTCCATCATAATTTTTTATAAAAACTTAACAGCAAAACCAAAACTTGCAAACGATAAACTTGTTACAAACTGCAAACGATTTTTAAACGAAAAACAAATCATTGAGTCTGTGCTACTACATCATTCCCTCCCCAGTAACAAAGTTACGATACTAATTAAATACATTAAAAGACAAATAAAATTAATAAATGTAAATTAAATACTACTATTTGTACAAATTTACAAAATATAGTTCCGCAAGTATAGTTCTAAATATAGTCTTTATAACGAGAAGGCGGTTTTATTTCTCTACCTGAATGAGAAAGGTTGAACCGTAAATGCTTAGGCGATGAAGCTTCTTTTTGCAAATTTTGTGTCTGCGATGTCACTGGAGGAGTCTCTGCAAATTGTTGAACATTCTCCGTTGGATGTGTTGAATAGTTATTTTCATTGACTGGTAATAAGTAAGCAGGTTTTAATCGATCTAATGACACATTGACATTTTTGCCTTTTACTTCAATCGTGAAATATTTTTCATTTCGAGCAATTACAGGAAACGGTCCTTCATAAGGTGGTTCTAAGGGCTTTTTAACCCTATCAATGCGTATAAAAATGTGAGAGCAAGTTTTCAGATCTTTATGAACAAAAATTGGTTTGTACACATTGGGTCTTGCTATTCTTGGTCTTATTACTTCCATAAATTTCTGTAAATCTTTTGCAAAGGTTTCCGATGTTATGTCAGTACTTGGTTCGCAAAAGAATTCTCCAGGAAGTCGTAGGCTTTGACCGTAGACCATTTGAGCTATTGTGAATTTCGAATCTTCTTGAATAGCGGTTCGTAATCCTAGAAGTACTGTTGGTAATGTGTCTACCCATGAGAGGTTGTTATGAGCTTTTAATGCTGCCTTAAGAGTTCTGTGCAATCTTTCTACTTTACCATTGCAGGAAGGATGGTACGCAGTAGTATGTTGAAGTTTAATTCCACATATTTTAGATAAAACTTGTAATGTCTCACATTTAAATTGTGTACCTCGATCTGTAATAAGTCGAGATGGTGTTCCAAAACGAGCAATCCAGTTGCTATAAAAACTTCTTGCGACTGTATCAGCTGAAATATTGTCTAAAGGAATTACTTCCATCCAATTGGAAAATCTGTCAATACAAGTTAAGCAATAAATTTTTCCTTTAGAGGGAGGAAGAGGTTCAATCAGATCTATGTGAACTACAGAAAATCTTTCTGATGGAATTTCGTATTCACCCAACTTTGTTTTTGTATGCCTATTGATTTTAGATTTTTGGCAAGAAATACAAGCTCGAGTCCATAGTTGAACGTCTTTTCTAATGTTCGGCCAAATAAATTTTGAAGTCATCATTTTAACAGTTGATTTTATTCCTGGATGTGATAATCCATGAATATGTTGGAAGATTTGTTGACGAAAAGATTGAGGAATATATGGTCGAATATTTTTGGTTGAAGTATCGCACCACAAAGATTTTCCAGAAGGTAATGGATATTGTTTAAAATTACATGAAGAATTCGTACGCAAATTTTGTAATTCTGTATCTTGATCTTGCAAATCAGCTATTTTATCATAATTTATTAATGAAACTTCATTCATTCTGGATAGAGTATCGGCTATTATATTGCTTTCTCCTTTAATATATTTAATATTAGTTGTAAATTGAGAAATGTATTGAAGTTGGCGGCATTGGCGGGGTGCGGCTTTGTCAAGTTTTTGATGGAAAGCAAATATAAGAGGTTTGTGATCTGTATAAATAACAAACGTTCTGCCTTCTAAATAGTGTTTGAAATGTTTGATTGAAAGATAAATGCCTAATAATTCTCTATCATAAGTGCTGTATTTTTGTTGAGTTAAACTTAACTTTTTTGAGTAAAATGCTATTGGCTTCCAAGTTGAATTTTCAAATTGTTGTAATACTGACCCTATTGCCATATCTGATGCATCTGTAAATAAAGACAGAGGTAAATCAGAATTGGGAAATGACAACAGGATAGTGTTTGCAAACTCTGCTTTGCATTTTTCAAACTGTTTTTCAGCATCTTCTGTCCATGAAATCTTACTTTTATCATTCTTTTTTGCTCCTTTTAGAAATTCGTGAAGCAGTGCTTGGTTCTTCGCTGCGTCTTTTAAATAACGACGATAAAAATTAATGAGTCCTAGGAAATTCCTCAATTGACGAATTGTTTCTGGTCGTTTATAATTTAGGATAACTTGTACTTTCTCTGGCAATGGACGAGAACCTTCAGGAGTAATTAAGTAGCCTAAAAATTCGACTTGGGAAACAGCAAAAACAGATTTAGAAATGTTAATTCTTAAACCATATTCATTTAATCTCTCTAATACTAAATTAAGGTGATTTTCATGTTCTTCCTCAGATTTAGAAGCTATGAGAATATCGTCTAAGTAAGGAAAAACAAAATTTAATCCTTGAAAAACTTGGTGGATAAATCTTTGAAATGTTGATGGGGCATTTTTTAAACCAAAACTCATTACATTAAATTCAAATAAACCAAAAGGTGTAATTATAGCAGTTTTACATTTGTCTTTTTCAGCTATGGGAATTTGGAAATACGCTTTTTGCAAATCTATTTTTGAGTAAACGTTTGTATCCTTCAATATGTGATGAAAATCCTCGATTCGTGGTATTGGATAGCGATCGGGTAGAGTCTGAGCATTTAAACGGCGATAATCTCCACATGGTCTAATTGAACCATCCTTTTTTGTAACTAGATGCAAAGGACTTGACCATTGGGATTTTGACATTCTTATAATATTGTTATCGAGCATGAATTTAAACTCTTCTTTGGCTATGGCTAGACGCTTAGGATCAAGTTGGCGAGCTTTGGAATAAACAGGTTGGCCAGTAGTCTCTATAAAATGTTCAACATCATGTTTTATTTTTGAAGGAAAAAAATTAGGCTTACAAGTTTCAGGATACTTTGAAAGAAGATTTGTAATTTTTAGAGTTTTGTTTAATGTACTGACGTTGTTACTATTTGAAATAGCGGTAATGTCACCCTGGATACTGAGTTGAGTTACCCTATCAATTAATCTTTTGTTTTTTATATCAATAAGTAAATTATATTTATGAAGAAAGTCAGCTCCTATTATACCTTTGTTTACTTCGGCAACTATAAATGGAAATTGAAATTCTCGACGTAATCCCAAATCCAGGCTTAAAATTTGTACACCATACGTTGAGATTTCAGAGCCATTAGCTGCAAACAGTTTGAGTTCATTCTTTTGTTTGTTTTTGGAGGTAGCTGGAATTATGCTCACATCGGCACCACTGTCGACGAGGAAGTGCAAATTTGATCTTCGATCATGAACGAATAAACGAAATTTGCGACAATCCTTGAAATCTGTAGTAGAGTTTGTCGCCAAGTCCACTACAGGTTTGAGTTTTCCTGATTATCTTGCGTTTTCTTTGTCCAATTACAAGGAGATTTACATTTTTCGGGGAAACATCTGGATCCAAATCGAAAATGGTAGTAGCATAATTTTCCATTGGGATCGAATTTTACACGTCGACCACTTCGAGATCGAGACCGAGGACGAAAATTAGCATTCCTTATTTTTGTTCTAGCACCAGCACGCATATTTAATTCAGCCATTTGTTGTTCTAAATGTTTAATTCTATCAATTAATTCACTACTATAATTTTCAATAGTATTACTTGCGCTGCATATCTCTTGTTTAGAACTCATATCGTTGATTTTATCAGCCATAACAGCTAAACTATCAATATTTTCATTACTGACAACTAAAATATTTTTTATAGCTTCCGGTAATTTTCCTAGCCAAAGTGTTTTAATTAATTTTTCGGAAACATCAGAAGTGGCTATTGACTTCAATTTTTGCAACAGTTGGCTGGGTTTCATGTCGCCAAGTTCTATTCCAGTGATTAATTTTTGAATTCTTACACTTTCACTTTCCTTAAATAAATTTAAGAGTCTAAATTTTGAATCAGAATATTTAGTTTTACTGGTACTGCTAACTATGTCCCATACATTCTCGACATATTTTGGATCAAGTTGTGAAATTAAATAATTAAACTTCGTTTCCTCAGCTGTTATTCCGCTGATTTTGAATTGAGCTTCCACTTGGAAAAACCATATTTCTGGTTTATCAACCCAAAAAGGTGGTATTTTAACACTCACCTTGCATAATTCCTTGTCATCGTTGCTGACTTCACTGCTAACATCTGTATTTTCCGGTATAGAATCCTGCATTTTTGTCTTCTTATGACTTTCCGGGTCACCAAAAATATCGCGTACTGGTACGATATTAAATTAATTTTAAGCTTAGTTTGAGCTATATTTATATTCTTATTCATTAATCAGGCATAATAATTCAATTAAAAGAAACGAAACATTTTCCAGTCTACTTAGAACAACAACTTTTTATTCCATCATAATTTTTTATAAAAACTTAACAGCAAAACCAAAACTTGCAAACGATAAACTTGTTACAAACTGCAAACGATTTTTAAACGAAAAACAAATCATTGAGTCTGTGCTACTACAATACTTTTGTCGATAAAGTTTTTTGTTTAAAATATTTTTGTTTCATTTTTACACGTTCGAGGTAATGTAGTCTAACAGTTTCGGAATATTTTTTAAATTATGTTTTTAAAGATGTATAGTTTTGATGCTGTGTCAGTAGATTGACTGGGAGTTGTTGAAAAACTTACATAGCCATTTGTATATCATGATTTAAGAATATGGCTATAAAAGAAATGACATTTGATTCATTTTAAAGCTTACCCTTTATATCTTTATACAATTGACCTAAAAGAAAAGCATTGCAAAAAATTAATTTTCAACTTTCTGTTTAGATAGAAATTAATATTTTGTAAAAAAGTCTTAAAATTATTCACCGTGAAAAGTGTTATGATAAAGCAATAGAATAGTCAAAATATATTCGATGCTCCCATATATTATGCAGCCTCCCCACTATGGCCAATGGTTCACCACTTTCATATGGGGACCTTGAACGATGGTCCACGGGTTGCATCCACACGCTGGGCCACACAATGAGGCAAACACGTTGATTCGTCCATAGGGTCTACTGCGCACTTTAGTTGCGCATATGGCTGCCTTTGATCTTTGGAAAAAAACCGCCTCCGAAGCCATCGTCCGCCAAGGCTATCTGCCGCCATCGGCCACGATAAGTCAAAGCAACTCCAGACGGTGGTGATGGCTTGCAGTGGACCATAGTGTGGAGGAGCCTTTAGTATCAACATGTATGTATTTGAAATTCGTTGGCTGAGCTGTCAAAAACTGAAAGTATTTGCTACGCAATTCAAAATGTCTAGATGAAATGTTCCACGGTCAGTCCTATTGACGGAGGTCAAGATATACTTTAGTTATTTAATCTTATATTTTCTTGCCTAACTGTTCCTTTCAATTTCGCCAATTTGCACGCCAATCTGTTTCGTTGCTGTGAATAACATTTGTAAAATTAAAAGTGTTTAACATTTTATTGATGTCACTGGCTCCATTTTTTAGCCATTTCCTGTAAAACTTAGGTAATTTTCTGTTAGCCAAGTTCAAGGACACATCACCAAATATAGCGCTTTTGTTTCTTTAATTTACACTTTTTAAGTTATTACAAAACGAAGTTTAGATCAAATGTGTGATTCGGTTTATGTAAATGGGTTGCTTTATTTTGGAATTTGGTTTATAGATCTAATATATAATGTAATCTAAAAACTAATTTAAATTTTAAAATGAATAGTTCATTTACTTTAAAATTGCTATTTACGTACCTTAATTATTCAGACCGAAGGCTGAGTGCGAAGAAGCTAGTCTATATATGAAATGAGCCTACATTGATTTATTATTACGTGAACTTGGCATGGTTGGCTTTATTTGGAAGGCTGCCTCTTCTGAAAATGAGAACTGTGTCGTATGCCGGCATTGAAGGTCACGGAAAGGTTAAAGTGCTCCGATTTCCAATTACTGTGCATGATTAGATCCCCCAACCTGAGTGGTCGCGGAGAATAATTGTATTGCCAGACATTTTCGTATAATATGTCTTCTCAACTACTCTACACCACTCACTATTCCATTGTTTTTGCACGATCAGCGTGTCATTCTAGTTAACTTGTTGGTTTCGCCATTTTCATTTTTTTTTATTCTGTTACAGTATCGTATATTCTGGCGTACTACACACACT
>CM063500.1:119570274-119591429 GCA_032207245.1 Pardosa pseudoannulata | reverse complement strand
TGAAATAAGTTTTCAAGCTCATGACCATAAAAAGTACTAATAAACAAAGTATTTTCATAATTTTTTAAGGATATCAAGGAAAGGAACTTTGAATTACTACAGTAATATACTGACAACAAATATGTATTTGAAGATTTTCTTTATTATTAATACTGCACTTTTGGCTAGAAAATGTAAAAGAACATTAGGAATATTTACAAATATTTATTTACTATTTACACAGATATTTCCAATAGTGCAAGTTCACAAACATAAATAATTTCCTTTTGAAAGTTCAACAGATTTCTTTTCTTATTTCAGAAATTTTTTCACTCAAGTTCTGTAACTCAGCTACTTTTTCTTTTATATCTTTCCATAGAAGAAATTGATTGCAATCCAATTTCAAAATTAAGGAGTTTTTAAGGACCTTTGACAAAAATTAAGTAGTTTTAAGGGCCCTTAAAAATGAAAGCTAAAATTACGGATTTCTTAAGGACTTTTAAGGACCGTGGGAACCCTGTTATAAAAACACAAATGCATTTAACTTGGAAGTTGCATTGTATTTGCATAGCTCATTTTCGCATTTTGCTATTTCAACTCCTCTTCTTAGCCCACTCTCCTGTTTCTAATCATGGATCTTGTTGGTGCTTCAACCACATTTGGCGAAATTGGCGTGATTGCAGCTTGCGTGCGTGGCGTGCTTGCAGCGTGGCGTTTGAAATCTGGCGAGGGGATCGTAACTCAACAAATTGATACATAAACAAAAACAACAATTTGAGGAAAAATTTTACAAAAATTGAATATTTAAAATCTAATTGAATTAACAAAGAAAACACAAAGGAAACACATAACATTCATACTAAATAGACTGAAACATTCACTTAATCACAAATTAAATAAACTGAGTGTGATTTTCATCACAAATTTGGGATTTAGTGTAAATTGTAAAATTAATTTAAATTCACGAAAAAATTGGAAAATACCAAGAGAAAGTTAGTCCAAAGGGATGAGGGAGGGTAGGCGGGATCTCATCCAGCAAAAAACTCTTTGACTTAAAAGAAACTGTATTTTGAATAGAGGTTGAAGAGGAGTTGTAAAATTGAAAATTTTTTTTCAAATCTCTTATTTAACCTCCATATTAATAAACCACGAACCGCCACTGGTAGAACGTGATCGCTTCACCAGTTAGCTATTCCTATTTATTATTTGCCTCATTAGGAGCGGTTTCTTTTTATATAATTTGTGTATTTATAACTCTTGGACATTCTAAAATTACAAGAAACATCAACTGTGTTTATGTATATAGTTAAAAGTCTCTAAAGAGACCCCGCACTGAACTGTAAAAAATTATTTTTCATGGATTCTGAATAGTTGTCACTGGAAAAGCAAGGTTGCATGTAAACCAGCGGGATAGCGAGAAAATTTTCTTAGGGTTTCTTCACCTTATCTCAAAATTTATACATCAATTCTCATATGTATGTAGAGTTGTGAGCAGTGGAAAAAACCCTGTTTAAACCCGGGAAAAAAACGGGTTTTTTGGGAAGGGAATTTTGAAAATTTCCAAAACATGGGAATTTTGAAGTCGCTAATTCCTAAGACACAATGAGAACCATCATTTTTTTTCTGTCTTTGTTGTAGACCTCAAAAGTTGATGTTTTCACAAAATTTAACTACTATATGCTATGAAAAAAAAATTGAATAATTGGGATTAACTAACTATATTTGGCAAGGTATCATGTTTGGCATGAAAGTATGAGTATATTTTTCCTTTGAGAAAAATCCAATATTTTTATTATTACATAAATATTAGGCAATAATCTGTAGTGTCACAAAACCCATAAATCATTATTTTCCTTGGATAACATCTCTCTCTCTCTCTCTCTCTCTCTCTCTCTCTCTATATATATATATATATATATATATATATATATATATAATGTGTGTGTGTGTAGGAATTGGACACAAAATGCAACAGTGTCATTTGGTGACACCTTTAAATGATATATGCATTACAAAAAATAATAAACTGTTATTTTAAATTTAAAGATATTTATTTTTATATTATAAAAGGAGGGGGAAAAGTTTAGCATACAGCAATTTACATAATAAATAATGATAAAAAATAATGTTATATTAGCAATTAAAATTGAAACAACCAGTTATGTGTTTGATAAGACGAACAGGGTAATTAATTACGTAAGTACTACTATAAAATCATTTAAATGCTCATTGCTATTATTTCTTGAATGAATATATATATATATATATATATATATATATATATATATATATATATATATATATATATATATATATATATATATATATATTATTATATAGCCAAAAGTAAAACAAAAAAAATCTCTTAGAAATAATATGCTAGTTTTTAAATAGCCACTGTTGAAAAAATAAACGTAAACACTGTTAAAATGATTTCTTCCCAAAGTTCCCGAAATTCCGGGTTTATTCCCCAAAATTCCCGGGTTTATTCCCACCTCCTCAAAATTACGGGTTTTTTACATCTCTATATGTATGTAATATATCAAAATTATTTAACTTTAACATTTCCTTAAAAACCTCCTCTCTCCAATTCTAATTCATTAAAATATTTTCCCCAGCCTCTAAATGTCTTAATCAAAGGAGTGTCTCCCACTTAAAATTCTTTCGATACAATTCCCAAAGCTTTCTATCTTATAGATGTAAATTTTCTGTCTATTCAACACGTTTTGCAGCTGTCGCCGGTAAATGGCTCCGCCTTTTTTCTGATCTTAACACTTAATTCGCTGAGAAAGTTTCTTCTACCTTGGTAAAAATTCTTTCTGTCTTCGCTCTTGGATGCACCTCTGTTGGAGCAGAGGGATTTTTGTGTCTTTCTTTTGTCTGTCGTTGACTACTGAAGATGTCAGTTTTAATTAGACTTGTGTCGTTCTCTTTAATGTCGTCCGACTGCAAATTTTATTACTTCTAGCTGTTTAGCTTTCTTCTTGTCCAGCAGTTTTATAATTATTGGATTACATGTATACAGCAATTCTTTACCCTTTAATGCCCCAGTCATTTCTGCCCACTACATATCGATGAATATCTTAAATCTAAGTTATTATGGACTGCACAGATTAAAATAAATACCAAACATCTTTGAATACAACAGAATGTCACGTTAGTGATCAGCTATCGCTTTAACCCCTTGGTGTTATTTTTGGGGTATCCAACGGATAAGGTCCCCCTCCTCCCTGTAAACAAGCTTAAAACAGCAGAACACGAGCTATCACTTAAAATATTACAGGATACCTTTTATGAAAAAGGAAAAACTTCTTGAAAAAAGATTTATTTGGTATTATACAGGGATGTTGCGCTCCTTCAAACGCTTTGGAGCACTTTTCGGAGCAGCAAAACTCAAAATTTGTAGCAGGTGAAAGCATTTTCGTAGCAGCTAAAATGTTGATTTGGAGCAGGTTATAGTTTTTTGTAGCAGTTAAACTAACGATTTAAAGGATAAACCGTAGTTTTTGAGGAGTCTACCTAATAATTTAGAATGTTTGGTAGCATTTGAAGCAGCCAAATATTTAATAATTGTTGATATGGTTTGTTGGTTTGGTACATGCAATATATATTGTATAGCGAAAGAGGGGAGATAGTTAAAATTACAATAAAAATTTATTGCCTGCTAAGGGATACTTTTTGGATTATCTATTGGGTTAATATTTTTAAGGATATTCCTTTGGTGTTTAGCATTTGCTTTTTAGCTGCATTTACGCGCATTTTTTTTCACAGATTCTCTTTACAGCCCCTTTTCTTTTCGTTGTTTTAGTTTCTTTATTCTTTCTCTATCCTTTTTATATTTTTTTCTTCTTTATAAGGCTTGCAAGAGGACCTTAAGTATTAAACTAATTTTTTTCTACATGCTCAAGCAAAAATTTTTTTGAGATATTTTACTGGAGTATCACCTTCAGCAAGAAGGTGATACATAAGACTTCTACCACCTAATGTTCTTCTGTGAATAGGTTATCCAGGATGGTCACAAGACATGCATTCCAATATTACCTGACTTATAAATTATTTTAGTAAAATGGCGCAGTTTCTGCGCAATTTCTGTTAAAATACCATTTTTGGAGCAGCTGGAGCAGATATCGAAAATTGGCGCAATTGGCGCAGCTGCAACATCCCTGATTATATGTAAAGTGGAGTTTTATAATAAAGCAGTTTGTCATGAGTTCAGTTTACGTACCTGCCGAAAAAGTAAATTTATATCCGCTGTTCAAAAATTTATAAAGCGTCGATCCAAATGGAATATTCATATGTAATAGACATTACTTCAAAATTTGGTAGATTATTTATAAGATTACCCTCTACCTACTTTCAAAAGGAAACTCGTTCTAAGTCAAAATTCAAAATCAAAATTTGTGAAAAGTTCTACGAGCCATTTTTAAACGGTATCTAAAATGAGATGCTGGGCATTAAAATGTTATGAGGAAGGGGGGAGGGTTATTTGCGTGCAGCAATCCTTATAGGGCTACACCACCGAGTCAAACAGATAAAAAAATATTAGTGATTATTTTATTATATTCCGTGTCAAAGAGGCTTTAAGGGGAGTAATCACCTGTAAAGTTTCAAAAAATCATTTTTTTTCTTACATTTTTAGAATACTTCAACATTTTTTTTAATCATTTAAAATAAACCGTATTTAAAAATTCCATTTAGAACACATAAAATTGTTTAAAATACGATATAAAAAATACACGCCTTAGACATTTAAATCTAAACTACATACTCAGTAATGTAACCGCAATAACTTTTATTTCTTCTCTTTTTCTTTTTTTTTTTTTTTTTTTTCGCAAACCTCATGGCATTTGCAAACTCAATGGTTGTAAATTCTTTTTCCGCAATGCTATTAACATCTGTCTTTTTCAAGTACATTGTTTACTACTCACGTGTATACACTGCTCGAATTGAAAACTAAGTAAGGTGAAATTTTTATGCGGTTGACTTACATATGATATCAAAAATAAACAGTATACTTAACTTGACCATTTCTTTTTTGTCTCAAAACGGGACATTGGCTTATTTAGGTCAAATCATAGGTAGTCAATGAAAAAAACAACACTTTTTTAAAGTTATTATGTATTCAGAAAAAGTTAGTTGGCTTAAAAGTTACGAATCACAAAATATAGGTACCCAAAATAATGTTTATTTATATTTATCAGAACAAATTTGTTTTAATATAGCTGGTGACGATTTCAAGTAAGTATAAAACTCTTGGCACGTTTTTTTTTTTTTTTTTTTTTTTTTTTTATATTCACCTTAATTATCAACATCGCCTTTAGAACTGAAATTTGTAACTGGGTTTTCTCAGATGTCCACAATTTGTTCATAATAGGAAATACTCTTTCTAGTGGAGCATTTGTAGCAGGAAAACATAAAATATATTCAATTACAATAGAAAAGTTTTTATGCTGAAAATTGTTGGCGCGAAAGTGTTTGAATACTTCCACCCAACGGGTTTCCGTGGAAACATTTAAATTATTCAATTCCGTTATTTTCTGCTATGTAATGTAATTAGAAATTAATGAAAATTCGTCAAAAACTTCAGTATCTTTATCACAGTCAATATATTGCTTTTCAATTAATACATCCAGTCTGAAAAAAAGGCCGGTACATTTATGATCATGCCATACGCTATGATTTCGTTTTAAAATGACATATTTTGCAATGTTTTATTACTTTAATTTTTCTTGTCTTAAAATCGGTAATATCTATCACCACAACATAAATACATCGGTTTGAAAAAGCCATATTAAAATATCTATAGTAAACTTTTTTAATTAGAAGTCACATAAATTTTCGCGCGGTTTCTGAAAACGGGCCAATTTTGAGTCCCACACAGTCCATTTCGGGGACACCGGGACTCGTAATTGTAAAAAGGGACAGTCCAGTTCAAAATAGGACGTCTGGACACGTTAAGTATACTATGGAAATGCTATAAGGAAACTCTTAATTCTCTCAGAGATATGAAGCAAGTTGTATGGGCTATATTTTATCACAAGCATTCTACAGACATAGAACCATTTTGTCCTTTAGGATTGCATGAAGATTCGTGGAGCACTTAGAGAGTTTGTACATTGGAATTTCTGCAATCTCACAAATATTAAAATTGTATACGTCCTCCAGGAATAAATGCTATAAAAGATATTTTTAAAGATCTCAACATGAAATCCTTACTCAAAAAATATTTAGGAGGATACACACCAATTCCATTCAGACTTTCAACACTCTGATATGAAAATTATGCCCAAAGTATCTCGATGTGGCTCAAATATAGTACAGATAGCTGTTAATAAAACTGTTTCTATTTTTAACGTGGATAAAGTTGGTCTACAAAGTGTTATGAGTAAACTTGGTTAAAAAATAGGTAATAATTTAAAATCATTTGCTTATACCAATGATCAACAGCGTATGTTAAAACAAATCACTCTCTTTTTACTCTAAATAAAAAAAAACCTCTTTTACGGACAAATAAACGCCATTTTATTATAACATCAACTTCAGAAAAAGATTCTACACTCTCAAAAAAAAAAAAAAAAAAAAAAAAAAAAAACAAAAAAAAAAACGTTGCCATTTTTTTTTAAACACAAACTTTTAGAAAACATAAATAATTTAATAATCACAACTAGTAACTATAATAACCAATCACAAAATATAATGTAAAGGAAAAATATTACTCAAAATGTTTTACAGCATATTTCTGCTGCGAAGATGAGTACATTAGAGGCTCGAAGAGCAATAAAAAAAGCCAAAATTGCTGCAAACGTAAAAACGTTAAAAGAAGATGGGATAATGTGTGCAACTGGGCAATTTTAAATATGGTATTTTGTAATAATATTTAAAAATATACATTAAATTTTAACTTTAAATGCGTTTTACTCAATATGATGGTTTTTGTACTTGCGCGCATTCTAAATAAAAAACTATTGTATATATTATTTTAAAATTTTCAAGGTAAGTACATTATAGCAGTACAGTTAAACAGCCTACTTTTTTCATAGTTTTTAATTTTATTTGGTATTTGGAGATTTTTTACTGAAATCTTTGAACACTATTTTAAATTTTTGAAAAATTCATTCTGTTGGAGAAAAAGTTTTGAAAACTTTTAAAAATTAAATAGGTAGAGATCCATGCCTAATGATACGAGTCTACAAAAATGCAAAAATTATTAATGAAACTTGTAATGAGTCGTTATAAGCGTGCGCGCTGTGTGTCAGCAAAGTTTTTAAAATTTAGAAACAAGCACTTACATTTTATTCCATTAAAAAAATTCTTACTTAACAGAGAAAATACTAAGTTTAGATATATAATTAAATAACTTTAGAGAACAAATGCTGAAAATTTTATTAAATTTAAATAGTAATAATAAAAGTTATGCAAAGTCAAAATAGAAGAAAAATTCTAGCTTTTAGGGTCGCTTAAAAGTGATTACTCCCCTTAAAGAAGAAATTACTTGAAGCTTAGTTTGATTTTAAGAATTTCAACTTTTTATTCAGTTAGAGAAAAAGGACAGAATGATACTTCTAAAAAGGTGCATGAATATTGTTTTGCTTGGCGGACACACAAATGCTCTACACGCAAAATTCATCTTTTTCATTCAGTTTGCAATCTTCATTTTTTTAAATGTTATAATTGTTTTCTAAATATTCTACGTTCTAAGGATTATTCCTAAAATAATATGAATATTTAATTTTTTTAATTATAAAATTATATTATGACGTATGTTCAGAAATTGTTTTGGTTTTATAAAAGAAAATAAAAATCTTAAAATTTCAGAAAATTTATCAAAATTTTAAATTAAGTTTTAAATTATTATTAGAAATAATTGTTTTCTGAGAATAAATAATTTAAATTTTTGAATGTCCAATCCAATAAGGAATTATGATCCGGTTTTTAGGGAATAATTTAAATTTTAGCCGATAGATGGAAGCATTAGTCACTCAATCACAAATTATACGCCGTTGTATGGTTACATTTTGACGACTTCGTTGCGCGGGGAATATTGTTAATTCCTCATTTATTTATACCTTTAATACCAAAATTTAAAGATTAAAAATTAGAAATAGAGTGAGCGTTTAAAAATCGCAATTACGTATCAGCAGTTATAAAAAACCTTTTTTTAATACATTGCTTTTAATAGTCACCACATACCCAAATCAAACAATTTCAGCAATACCGTCTGACAATTGTCTTTTTCCCTCCATTATTTGTAATAATGACTCTATTTGCCACTTTCCTGAAATCCTATTTCACAGATGGTTTTGTGGAACTTTTGTCAAACTATTTAGATCATTAAATATATATATATATATATATATATATATATATATATATATATTAATTGATCTGCATTTCTTATTTTTAAAAAATGCAGTCAATTAATCTTCTTAAACACATTTACGCGTTCAAACATCACTCATACATTCAATGCGCTATTGTTAAAAAAATTATGTAAAAATAAAAAATCAGCATTCTGTATTCCTTGAAACTTTTTGCATAACTGGTCTAAAGTAGACTTATTTCAGTCATATTGTAGAAAGACCTTCCAAATATTTTATTAGTTTAACTAAAAATTGTATTAGAGTTTTTTCTTAGAGCTAGAAAAAATACAGTGGCTTGTGATTAAAAGCCAATATTGATGATTTTACTTCTGTGCACTTAATATGAATTATTTTGGAAGGTCATCTTTGTTTCATAAACTGTTCCAAATGAGAGTTGTTTTTCCTCATATTCAGATATTCTCCTAAAAGAATTCATAAATATTTTGCAATCAAAATTTTCAAAAAATTCAATCAAAATTTTAACTTTAAAAGTTACATAATTTTTCAAAATATATTTAAAATTAAGCCAAATTATTTGTTGCACTTATTTTCTGTGTGTAACAAAATAAAATGTTTCACTAATTATAAATGAATGTATATTGATGACCATACAATAATGCATCATTTACAATTTCTATTACGTGTTTAGTTGTGCAAGAGACAGGTGTCAATCCAATTTTGCACTTCTTCATGAATGTCAAATTCATTTTCAATAACTGCTATATATTAAAACTAAGTACATAAATGTATTAACTTTATCTTTCTATGGTATATCTTATTTCTAATTTATTATCACTTCTGAAATTTTTTCAGTAATAAACAAATTTTTTAAGTAAAAATACAGAACTGAAAATAAAAATTAACATGCCACTGTGATAAAATAAAAATGTAAGCTCAAGTACCTTTAATTTTTTGGAATTTCTCACAAAACATACATATAATACTTACATTTCAGTCTAAAATCAATATAGACAACAAAACTGAGTCAAACCATATTGCAAACAGCATTGAATTTAATACAAGATACATAATCAAACAACCAAATTGTTTAAATTTTGCAATACTTCTAAACAATTTTCTGTTTAAAAGAAAAACTGTCAATTTCAAGGACTTTATATGGTAAATATACTATTAACCTTTCTTTTAAATAAGACCTTGCAGAAGAAAACTTACAAGCTGTTTGTGTACCTTTGTAAATTACTTATTATACTACATTACTATATTTGCAAGCTCAAATTACCAAATCCTTAAGGCTGAATTTTGTGAAATATTAATTTGGGATGATTATAAAGTTAAATTTACTCAGAAAAAAGTATTCTCACAAAATACTTTTAAAAAATAAGAATGGGTATGAAATTTTAATCTTAAAAATTTTATAAATGTTAGAAATTCATTAAACTCATTTAGTATAGAATTAAATAGTTCTTTGAAGGGTATGGCAGACTTGCCAACCTTCAGTCACTTGTGTCCAAAGCAACAGTGTGGTTTGAAATTTCAACATGTTAAATACAGATTATACACAAGTACATATCTTATTGGTTTCTAAATTAAAATTAAATTTAAAATATTTATACAGTAGTAAATTGTAAAAGGTAAATTAAAACTTATGCATTTAAAAATTTATGAGTAGCTTTTTTAGTTTTAACAACTTATTTTCCAGAGCAGTGTTCCTTATAGCAACATTGACCCTGCTTAAAATATTTCCATTTTTCTATCATCACAGATTCTACTGTTTGTCTACTCAAATCTGACCTAAATTTAGTTTGGTTTTCTGCACAGTTCTGAGAACTTTTAACATACAGTATTACTATGTGAAAAGAGTAATATTTAGTATATTTTTTGCAAAACTTTGTATTTAATTGCTGAATCGTAATCTTTTAGCTGTTCAAATGTTTTGTTATTTTCCGGAGCAATCAGGAGTTATCAAATTTTCTCATTTCTCCGGAGAATTCAGAGTAGTTGGCATGTTTGATATGGCAAGGAATTGCACAGTTAACATCAATATTTTATGAAACTCATGAAAAATTGATACTTTTATCATAAGTAAAATTATCTCTGCCCCCCATAAAAAAATAAATAAAAAGTAAGGTTTTTGGAAAGTTTTTATTTGAAAATTATACTTTAGGGATGTGTAAAAGTGATATCACATTTGAAACATTGCGAGAAAAACCTTGGTTTGGAGCACTACAGTCTATTGTTTGGCTAACAAGGGCTAATGAGACAGGGATCTACTGCTTAAAGCCATTTCCTAATAGCTACAAACATCCATGCCAGCAGCAGGATTCAAACACACAAACTCCAGTACTGAAGACCAGTGCTCTACCATTAGGCCATTATTTTGCACATGAAAGCTTTGAATATACATACATCTTGTCATACAATGGGAAATATGAAATTAATAAATTCAGCTGAGTTATGCTGAAGAAAGCACAATGATACTTTAAATATACACATTTGTCATTTTTAGCCAGAAATATTCGTAATTTCTCATGCAATTTCAGATTATACATAATTAAGAATCTTAATTACATACAATTTCAGGTAATTTTATTAAGAAAGCATGTTCCTTTAAAACCAATTCACCTACAAATAATAGTCATAGCATTTAACACTTTGATTTTGATGTCATTGTCACTACAACACACCTACATTTTATTGCAACTTTCGAGACTTCAATTTTTAAAATACAGATGAATAAATAAACAGTTATTTAAAAAAAGGGCACGTAGAACTATACCTTTTTTTCTTTAAACAGAAAAAGGGAGAAGAAAAAATTGTATATAATTTTATTTCTTAAGATTCATTTTATTTTCTACAACTAGTTTACACCAAATATTCTTAGCAATTAAATTTTGACAAATCTTAGAAAATGATTCTGTAGAATAAAATTGCAGAATAATGACCCGAAGAAAAAAAAAAAAAAGAAGCCATGTGTTAACTCATTATTTTGATAACACAGCAAAATTAAGTTTTTTCAAATCTATCCATGAAATACTTCTAATTACAATCATCAAAGTTTCATAAAATATAGCATAAGCTACATAATTGTGAAATGCAAGATCAATCTGAGAGGGAGAAAAGATAGTCAAGTCATATCAGGTAATTATTTTATTTTGACTATAAGACAAATAATATCAAGAAAGTATACTAAATTAGGCTCTTGGTTAAGTTTATTCTTCATACCCCTCAGGAAGAGCATTCATCTTGGGATTGTGGAAAAGTCCATGGTTTCCATCTCCCCATGGAAATCTCTATAAATATAATATTAAAGCAATCTTAATAAATTTATCAACAAATAAAAATAATCAAACTGAAAGTTTTATAATCAGGCATACTATACATTATATATTATAGTTTTTAAAAAGGGGGGATTCTAGCTGGTTCATTTAAAATTTTGAAAGTAATTACAGGCTTGCAACTACTGAGGTACTTCAAAAAGGTGAGAAACATGACAAATAATACAGAATAAAAAATTAAAAAGTGACTAAACATTGGAAAAAAAAGCGATTTTTTTCTCCTCTTGATTACAGATGTTAAGATTTTTCTATTTATTTCAACTCTTAATCAAATGATTCATGCAAGACATGATTTTAGCGTCGAATACAAAAAGGTTAAAAATTTTGTTTAACATAACTCAACATTGCTTTTTATTTAAGAAAATCTATAAATTAGATTTGAATACATACAATACATTAATTTTATAATCACAATTTTCTGCATATATTAATGATATTTTGAAATATGTAGATAGCTAGATTAGAGTGTCTAAACAAAAATTGTGAAGAAAAAGAGAAATGTGTGCTTTGGCATAAATTACTTTAATGTATTAATGTACATTTCAGTACAAATGTAGATTTCAGGAATTTCTTTGCAACTTTTTAAAATCACTAAATTCTGGAAACCATATGACTAATTACATTTTAATAAGAAAAACAAGATTAGAGCATCACATTTTTGGTCCTTTACTAAAATATTTTGTTGTTAATTCAGATTTTCTTTTTTCAACAACAGACTTTTGATACACCATGAAAAAAGTGACTATTTACTTAAAAAAGTGATCAATTGTAAAAAAAGTGACTAAAGGTGAGAAAAGTTATGGAATTGCAAGCTTGTAATTATAGATTTTTTTAAGTGGGGTGAGGCAAGACATAGTATAATAAGATACCATTCAATGATAGAAAAATATTTGTTAGGTATAATATTGACTATTCAATTTAAATCCAAGTATCAATAAGTTTTTATAAAACTTCAAAAAGCAAACTTAAAAATTCTTCAATAAAAAAAGTTTGAAATTTATGTCACAGACCTTTGTAAAATGTATTGTTTGAAGAATGCAATATCAAAAGGCAATAGCATAATTTTTAAAAATATTGTTTTAAACTTAATAAACATTTGCTAAGATATTTTTGTGAAAATGATTGCTAATAAAGAAACTACCAGAGAAAGTCATATTTTGACATTACTTTAAAAAAACTAAATTTTTAGAGTAAATATATCATAAAATGTATTCTTCAGTGTAACTCAATAAATTTCATAATGCAACATACCTTCCTGCGAATGCACAAATATTCATATGGAACAAACTCTGGTCTATGCTCTTCCCAGTGTTCCAAGTGCTCTTTTTCCCCTAAATATGCATTTACCATGCAGAGACCAATAGCAGGAAAAGCAACAATAAAAGTTAAGTTCCTCCATAATTTTGATGGTGCTATATTAAGAAGGAAAAGAATGTTAAAATTATCAAAACCCTTTAAAATATTGTACTTATATAAAGCAAAACCTTGTTACAAAAATACCCAGTACAACAATAAAAACATTAAATAATAGTAGGTGATCCCGATGGAATTTCATACAACACATTATTGCCCCCCTCAACAATATTCCTGACAGCAATAAACCTTTATAAAGCAATATTTTTCTTAAATTTTTTGTTCCTCTGCAATGATAATCCAGTTTTCAAATATTAGGAAAAAAAACATTTTTTGCTTATTTCATTAGTTACACTATGTATATTTCATTAATTGATTGAATATGGCAAAAAAAGTTATGAAAACAAAAATTATTTCCTTCGATAAATAAATTTCTTTTGTATGCAAATTTGACTGCATGCTTTTTTTTATAATATTTTGAAAACATTTGACAGTTTTTTTCCTATTCTTCAATATTTATTACTATGATAACATATTAAGTCTTATTTTAGTTAATCATTATATGGCCCTTCAATACATCCCTTTAAAATAACTATTGAGTCCAAAGTATTGAGGTTTTACTGTATATAGTTTTAAATTTTCATAAATATGCTAAAGTTTATTTCAAAAGCATTTTATACTTAGATATTCAGCATATACAATCCTTTCTATACATGGCAAAAGAAATATTAGCCATGATGCCTCCTCGTATAATTTTGCTTGACGGAAACTGAACATTCATCACATTAGACAAAACAAAATGCAGTTACAATTTACAGCCATATTTAGCAAGATTTTGTACTTCTTGGCATGATACAGTAAAATTCCACAATCAACATTCCAACCAATTTAATTTATTTGGCTAAATAGCCATTTTGTCCTCCACCCATGATAATAGTAACTTTTTTGGCATGTAATACAACAAATAGTACTGGAGAGAAATTTGTCTCCCCTTTAAATAATGACACCTCAAATGTCTAATGGTATCTAATAGAGCTAGCAAATGATATTTTCAAGAATATCAATTACTGTTATATTGAAATATATTTGATAATTTAATATATAACAAAGATATCTAATATTTCAAAAGTTAAACAATATAATATCTTAAGCCATAGGTTAAGACTAACATTTCTATACACGATATAATTTCTTGGCATTCAAAAAAAAAAATTTTTTTAAGGCTACATTAGGTAGACTGTTAGTAGAGGATACATTTACAAAAACAGAATTCTAGGGGATAGCAATAGATCTAGTCTACAAATGAAATTCTTAATATATTTGTTTTGTTTAAATCTTATCAAAATTTAAAAAATAAAGTGCAGTTTGAAAATATCAATATTTTACATCATGATATTTTGAAAATAAATACTAGATTAGATAAAATGATATATATCACCAAACCGACCCCACAAAACAGATGCAAAAAAAATCTTTCAGTAACTAATTTTTGGCTACAAATATTTAATGTGCTAAGTACTGCCACAAGCCTATGAATGAAAGCAAATAATTTCAAAACTTTGAACCTCTCCTTTTTTTTTTTTTTTTTAATAAAATATCTTCCTTCTCCATTTGCCCTGATCAATATAACATTCAGCTTAAAATTAAATACATTTTGTTTAATTCTAGTATTTAATATAATAATAGAACAATTTAATTTTATTACTTTAATAAAAATTGAGAAATATAACTCTAAAACATAGCATATTTATAGCACATCTTGCTTAATCATTAACAAACAGATTGAATAAATCTGTTCCCCTTTGGACAATGCCCATACCTGTTGTCATATAAACAAATCATTGAGTCTGTGCTACTACATCATTCCCTCCCCAGTAACAAAGTTACGATACTAATTAAATACATTAAAAGACAAATAAAATTAATAAATGTAAATTAAATACTACTATTTGTACAAACTAAAATTTACAAAATATAGTTCCGCAAGTATAGTTCTAAATATAGTCTTTATAACAAGAAGGCGGTTTTATTTCTCTACCTGAACGAGAAAGGTTGAACCGTAAATGCTTAGGCGATGAAGCTTCTTTTTGCAAATTTTGTGTCTGCGATGTCACTGGAGGAGTCTCTGCAAATTGTTGAACATTCTCCGTTGGATGTGTTGAATAGTTATTTTCATTGACTGGTAATAAGTAAGCAGGTTTTAATCGATCTAATGACACATTGACATTTTTGCCTTTTACTTCAATCGTGAAATATTTTTCATTTCGAGCAATTACAGGAAACGGTCCTTCATAAGGTGGTTCTAAGGGCTTTTTAACCCTATCAATGCGTATAAAAATGTGAGAGCAAGTTTTCAGATCTTTATGGACAAAAATTGGTTTGTACACATTGGTTCTTGCTATTCTTGGTCTTATTACTTCCATAAATTTCTGTAAATCTTTTGCAAAGGTTTCCGATGTTATGTCAGTACTTGGTTCGCAAAAGAATTCTCCAGGAAGTCGTAGGCTTTGACCGTAGACCATTTGAGCTATTGTGAATTTCGAATCTTCTTGAATAGCGGTTCGTAATCCTAGAAGTACTGTTGGTAATGTGTCTACCCATGAGAGGTTGTTATGAGCTTTTAATGCTGCCTTAAGAGTTCTGTGCAATCTTTCTACTTTACCATTGCAGGAAGGATGGTACGCAGTAGTATGTTGAAGTTTAATTCCACATATTTTAGATAAAACTTGTAATGTCTCACATTTAAATTGTGTACCTCGATCTGTAATAAGTCGAGATGGTGTTCCAAAACGAGCAATCCAGTTGCTATAAAAACTTCTTGCGACTGTATCAGCTGAAATATTGTCTAAAGGAATTACTTCCATCCAATTGGAAAATCTGTCAATACAAGTTAAGCAATAAATTTTTTCCTTTAGACGGAGGAAGAGGTCCAATCAGATCTATGTGAACTACAGAAAATCTTTCTGATGGAATTTCGTATTCACCCAACTTTGTTTTTGTATGCCTATTGATTTTAGATTTTTGGCAAGAAATACAAGCTCGAGTCCATAGTTGAACGTCTTTTCTAATGTTCGGCCAAATAAATTTTGAAGTCATCATTTTAACAGTTGATTTTATTCCTGGATGTGATAATCCATGAATATGTTGGAAGATTTGTTGACGAAAAGATTGAGGAATATATGGTCGAATATTTTTGGTTGAAGTATAGCACCACAAAGATTTTCCAGAAGGTAATGGATATTGTTTAAAAATTACATGTAGAATTCATACGCAAATTTTGTAATTCTGTATCTTGATCTTGCAAATCAGCTATTTTATCATAATTTATTAACGAAACTTCATTTATTCTGGATAGAGTATCGGCTATTATATTGCTTTCTCCTTTAATATATTTAATATTAGTTGTAAATTGAGAAATGTATTGAAGTTGGCGGCATTGGCGGGGTGCGGCTTTGTCAAGTTTTTGATGGAAAGCAAATATAAGAGGTTTATGATCTGTATAAATAACAAACGTTCTGCCTTCTAAATAGTGTTTGAAATGTTTGATTGAAAGATAAATGCCTAATAATTCTCTATCATAAGTGCTGTATTTTTGTTGAGTTAAACTTAACTTTTTTGAGTAAAATGCTATTGGCTTCCAAGTTGAATTTTCAAATTGTTGTAATACTGACCCTATTGCTATATCTGATGCATCTGTAAATAAAGACAGAGGTAAATCAGAATTGGGAAATGACAACAGGATAGTGTTTGCAAACTCTGCTTTGCATTTTTCAAACTGTTTTTCAGCATCTTCTGTCCATGAAATCTTACTTTTATCATTCTTTTTTGCTCCTTTTAGAAATTCGTGAAGCAGTGCTTGGTTCTTCGCTGCGTCTTTTAAATAACGACGATAAAAATTAATGAGTCCTAGGAAATTCCTCAATTGACGAATTGTTTCTGGTCGTTTATAATTTAGGATAACTTGTACTTTCTCTGGCAATGGACGAGAACCTTCAGGAGTAATTAAGTAGCCTAAAAATTCGACTTGGGAAACAGCAAAAACAGATTTAGAAATGTTAATTCTTAAACCATATTCATTTAATCTCTCTAATACTAAATTAAGGTGATTTTCATGTTCTTCCTCAGATTTAGAAGCTATGAGAATATCGTCTAAGTAAGGAAAAACAAAATTTAATCCTTGAAAAACTTGGTGGATAAATCTTTGAAATGTTGATGGGGCATTTTTTAAACCAAAACTCATTACATTAAATTCAAATAAACCAAAAGGTGTAATTATAGCAGTTTTACATTTGTCTTTTTCAGCTATGGGAATTTGGAAATACGCTTTTTGCAAATCTATTTTTGAGTAAACGTTTGTATCCTTCAATATGTGATGAAAATCCTCGATTCGTGGTATTGGATAGCGATCGGGTAGAGTCTGAGCATTTAAACGGCGATAATCTCCACATGGTCTAATTGAACCATCCTTTTTTGTAACTAGATGCAAAGGACTTGACCATTGGGATTTTGACATTCTTATAATATTGTTATCGAGCATGAATTTAAACTCTTCTTTGGCTATGGCTAGATGCTTAGGATCAAGTTGGCGAGCTTTGGAATGAACAGGTTGGCCAGTAGTCTCTATAAAATGTTCAACATCATGTTTTATTTTTGAAGGAAAAAAATTAGGCTTACAAGTTTCAGGATACTTTGAAAGAAGATTTGTAACTTTTAGAGTTTTGTTTAATGTACTGACGTTGTTACTATTTGAAATAGCGGTAATGTCACCCTGGATACTGAGTTGAGTTACCCTATCAATTAATCTTTTGTTTTTTATATCAATAAGTAAATTATATTTATGAAGAAAGTCAGCTCCTATTATACCTTTGTTTACTTCGGCAACTATAAATGGAAATTGAAATTCTCGACGTAATCCCAAATCCAGGCTTAAAATTTGTACACCATACGTTGAGATTTCAGAGCCATTAGCTGCAAACAGTTTGAGTTCATTCTTTTGTTTGTTTTTGGAGGTAGCTGGAATTATGCTCACATCGGCACCACTGTCGACGAGGAAGTGCAAATTTGATCTTCGATCATGAACGAATAAACGAAATTTGCAACAATCCTTGAAATCTGTAGTAGAGTTTGTCGCCAAGTCCACTACAGGTTTGAGTTTTCCTGATTATCTTGCGTTTTCTTTGTCCAATTACAAGGAGATTTACATTTTTCGGGTAAACATCTGGATCCAAATCGAAAATGGTAGTAGCATAATTTTCCATTGGGATCGAATTTTACACGTCGACCACTTCGAGATCGAGACCGAGGACGAAAATTAGCATTCCTTATTTTTGTTCTAGCACCAGCACGCATATTTAATTCAGCCATTTGTTGTTCTAAATGTTTAATTCTATCAATTAATTCACTACTATAATTTTCAATAGTATTACTTGCGCTGCATATCTCTTGTTTAGAACTCATATCGTTGATTTTATCAGCCATAACAGCTAAACTATCAATATTTTCATTACTGACAACTAAAATATTTTTTATAGCTTCCGGTAATTTTCCTAGCCAAAGTGTTTTAATTAATTTTTCGGAAACATCAGAAGTGGCTATTGACTTCAATTTTTGCAACAGTTGGCTGGGTTTCATGTCGCCAAGTTCTATTCCAGTGATTAATTTTTGAATTCTTACACTTTCACTTTCCTTAAATAAATTTAAGAGTCTAAATTTTGAATCAGAATATTTAGTTTTACTGGTACTGCTAACTATGTCCCATACATTCTCGACATATTTTGGATCAAGTTGGGAAATTAAATAATTAAACTTCGTTTCCTCAGCTGTTATTCCGCTGATTCTAAATTGAGCTTCCACTTGGAAAAACCATATTTCTGGTTTATCAACCCAAAAACGTGGTATTTTAACACTCACCTTGCAAAATTCCTTGTCATCGTTGCTGACTTCACTGCTAACATCTGTATTTTCCGGTATAGAATCCTGCATTTTTGTCTTCTTATGACTTTCCGGGTCACCAAAAATATCGCGTACTGGTACGATATTAAATTAATTTTAAGCTTAGTTTGAGCTATATTTATATTCTTATTCATTAATCAGGCATAATAATTCAATTAAAAGAAACGAAACATTTTCCAGTCTACTTAGAACAACAACTTTTTATTCCATCATAATTTTTTATAAAAACTTAACAGCAAAACCAAAACTGGCAAACGATAAACTTGTTACAAACTGCAAACGATTTTTAAACGAAAAACAAATCATTGAGTCTGTGCTACTACAATACTTTTGTCGATAAAGTTTTTTGTTTAAAATATTTTTGTTTCATTTTTACACGTTCGAGGTAATGTAGTCTAACAGTTTCGGAATATTTTTTAAATTATGTTTTTAAAGATGTATAGTTTTGATGCTGTGTCAGTAGATTGACTGGGAGTTGTTGAAAAACTTACATAGCCATTTGTATATCATGATTTAAGAATATGGCTATAAAAGAAATGACATTTGATTCATTTTAAAGCTTACCCCTTTATATCTTTATACAATTGACCTAAAAGAAAAGCATTGCAAAAAATTAATTTTCAACTTTCTGTTTAGATAGAAATTAATATTTTGTAAAAAAGTCTTAAAATTATTCACCGTGAAAAGTGTTATGATAAAGCAATAGAATAGTCAAAATATATTCGATGCTCCCATATATTATGCAGCCTCCCCACTATGGCCAATGGTTCACCACTTTCATATGGGGACCTTGAACGATGGTCCACGGGTTGCATCCACACGCTGGGCCACACAATGAGGCAAACACGTTGATTCGTCCATAGGGTCAACTGCGCACTTTAGTGGCGCATCTGGCTACCTTTGATCTTTGGAGAAAAACCGCATCCGAAGCCATCGTCTGCCACCATCGACCACGATAAACCATACCTCGTCCAGATGGTGGTGATGGCCTGCAGTGGACCATAGTATGGAGGGGCCTCAAAAATTGAGAACTACTCGATTATGTATATAGGGAGTATGGAAATACAAGTGAGAGATCACATGATGAAACCAGCCAATCAGCGACAACCATCCCTGCGTGAAGAAACGTGAAAGCCAGTTGTGAGGGGGGAATCGAGAGAGAAGGGTTTTTTTATGTAGCCTCTACACTATGGCCAATCGTTCACCACTTCCTGATGGTGACCTTGAACGATGGTTCACGGATTGCATCCACACGCTGAGCCACTGAATGAGCCGAGCGTATGGATTTGTCCATTAGGGTCTACTGCGTACTTTGGTGGCGCATCTGGCTGCCTTTGATCTTTGGAGAAAAACCGCCTCCGAAGCCATTGTTCGCCAAGGCTATTTTATCGTCTGCCGCCATCGACCATGATGAGCCAATGCCCCTCCAGACGGTGGTCATGGCTGGCAGTGGACCCTAGTGGGGAGGGGCCTTTAGAGAATGAGCGATAAAATCTTTGTCTAAATATTTATAATTAAATTCCTACAAGACAAATGCTTGGCACGTCTTTCTGCTTATGTCATTTAAGTAATACGGTTCTCCCCCCATATATGTATATATTTTTTCGACGATCACGCATGTGCTGTTTCTATATGAAAATGGGAGAGGCGATGTTTGTCCTTCAGGAACACTAGATCGCTTATGCTCTGTTATTGTGCAGAGACAATAGTGAGACACGTCAGAGATTTTCGGAGAAGCTTAAATTGATCGGTGTTCGTTGCAAATCGCCGAAGTGTAAACTCATAAATCGATACAATCCGATATATCGAGACATCTTCCAGCACTCTTCTGTGTTTATTGGGCCTATGACATTCGTTTTATTTTAACTTCCCTGTTTAAGTTAGTTGCCCTGTATCGATTGCGTTGCCACGATTTTCAAAACTAAATTTATTTAACATTCTATTTCTTCACATCATAAGTACTTTCATTTTTATGTCTACTTTAATTCTGATAGAAAGATAAACAAGTTAAATTCTTTAGTCTATAAATTGTGTTCATGAGGCTAATTCAATTTAATTTAAAGGTGTCATTTGTTTTACGAAAATGAAATTCTTTATAGAATTCTTTACATCCAAAGTATGTATTACAGTTTAAAAATTAATTGAAATTATGAAATGAATAGATTCTTTATTCGGGAATCTTCGTTATCACGACCGAAAACTGGGCTCGAAGCTT
>CM063500.1:119555274-119567774 GCA_032207245.1 Pardosa pseudoannulata | reverse complement strand
TACTGTGATATGAAGCATATTTATACAAATTTATTTTAGAATCGGATTGATAGTTTAGGAGAATATAAACTGTATTCGCTTTGAATGGATGCCTCTATCGATTCCAGGTCCAACCGCTTCATAAATTGGAGGACAGACGGACGGATAACTTAGGCTATTATTATATAGGGGATTATTATTATTTTAACCCCTAACCTAAATATTTAGGTTAGGGGTTAAAAAGGAAAATGACGCGGGAATTTTTAACCCTTGATTGAAGTTTTGAAAACCCCTGAGAATTTTCCTTATATATATATATATATATATATAACGATATTTTTATCACTTTCAGTTTAAGATTCTGTTTTTCCGGTGATTCTTTTCTTGCAGCCCTAGCGATTGTTTTCGAACGTTCCCTTGTAAAATCCTTCCGGTTTCATATCTAAAAGTAGAATTCTGACGCTAAATTGACGTCATGCAAGTGACATGTAGGGATCTAGCGCCTAAAACTATAAAAGGAGATGTATGGTATTTGAAAACAGTTTTCGTTAAAGTTACAGGTAAAGTTCGTGCGTTCGACAATTGGCAAGATAGATAATCTACGATAGCTCGATTTTCGAGTGTCTTTATTTCGGTCTTCGCTCGGTTCCACGACTGCAGGGCGGCCGTCACCGCCCGGACAACCTATGCAATAATATTTTTATCCTAAAAAAGTAACCAACGTTATAATAAGTGCATCTTAAAATAAATTTTGGTCGATTCTATATTCTTTCGTGGCAAAACTGGGCGACTCTCTAACGTTCTTTCAACCCATTTGGCGAGCCCGAAAACACCGAAACGAATTCTTGCTAGCCCGTTCCTATAAACTCTCTATAATTCATTTCGCTTCTTCCACGAGATTTAGAGTCCCTCCGCGATTCAACCCCGATGAGCTGGCTCACCCGCCTGTAAATTGACATGTACGGTTTTTTCCCCCCAGAAGTGTTTCGGAGATCATGCTTTATTAATCTCTACTTCTCTTTTAAAATTCTTTGTTTTTTTATTTTTCGATGGGGGTCCGATTTACCGATGACTAAGTCCCCTTTGGGATGGGCCGAATATTCCGTTACATATCTATAGAGTGTTTAAGGAGAGTGCCTTGACGCCATTCCCTGTTCGAAAGATCTAAAATGGAACACAGACACTTCCTCTTTCGCCTTCACTCGGATGTCCTTGGGATGACCTTCGAATCTCGACCGAAAGGCAAGTACTAACAGATCAAAACGGAGCTTTAAAAATATGGATGTACGTGTGTGTGTGTGTGTGTGTGTGTAATGAAAAGTAAACTGTATGGGGAAGCTCATGTATGACATCATCAGTTCCTCATTTTGTTATTCGAAGTTTTTGTAAAAATGTTATGTTATGTTTTCTATTAAGGTTCTTTTTGCCTGGGGAGGATATTGTTAGGAAAAGTAAGGGAAACTAATGTAGGTATTCCCTATATAATAATAGCCTAAGTTATCTGTCCTCGAATTTATGGACCTGGAATGGATAGAAGCATCCATATTGGATTCTGGATGATTTAGGGTTAGCAAAGTTCGAAACAAGTCTTTCAAGCGTTCGAAATCCCCCTCTCCCTTTTTCGAGCGTTTAATGCCGTTATTTCAAGCCCTTTTTTTCCCCGGTTAAGTTCCGGCTATTAAGTTTTAGGTAAAAATAATATTCGACTTACCGACAGTATTGTGGTTTTTAAGGAGAGGTTTGCGGAGAGAATTATAATTGAGTGAACAGTTACACGATGCGAGAACAGTCGAAAAAGGAATATTTAGAAAGAATACGATGCGACTACAAGTTTAAATTTAAATGCAATACACTATTAAATGTAGATAAATGTTAAAAATAGCATTTTTTAAAAAAATTGAAGTAAAGGAAAAAAAGAGAATATTTACAGGCACCAAATTTGGCGAATGCGTCATTAGAACAGAGAAGGGAAAAAACATTTGGAATAATAATTAATAAGGGAGGAGGGAGGCGCGTGGCCTGTTCCTGTTCTTTTGGATAATTATATAGCAGCCGAACAATTATATAGAGTTTAACATTACTTGCAGTATGCTTTGTATGTTTGTTTTGATATAATTTGAAACCATTTTGCATACTAAGTTTTTTTGTTGCCAGTTTCCAAATTCCGTTTTAAAATGTCAATGTAATTATACCGTGGATAAAATTTATATTACCTTATCCGGAATATGCCATAGATTCCCATACTTGAACTCTCCCTCCCCCCGCATGTTAAGTTTTGTTTCCAAAATTCTTCTGTCGGTTTCCTCCATACTTGCATCATTAAATTAATAAGATTTTAAATTTTTTTTCGTCCACAAACAAAACATTATTTCAGTAATCAGCCGCTTGCTTTACTGGAGAAGCCATTGCGACAGAACATTAACTGAAATTCGGTAAGTTTTGTTGATTAACTCGAGCAAACGATTTTAAAAATGTTGTCTAACCTGTTTAATAAAATTAAGATCATATGCTTTCATTTTGTTTTTAACGCAGACGATTTTAATTCTTAACCTTTAATTCCTCCGATTCATTTTGTGAGACTAGTTTTCATCTGTCACTATAAGATGTTCTTTTTAAAGTTTACTAATTTAATTTTTCGAAAGTATAACTCTCTATATAAAAATGAGTTATAGACTCAATAGACTCGATAGACTCAAAAACCATACATCCAATTGTCGTGAAAATGTGGGAAATTATTAGGTATATCCCTAGGAAGATTTTTGAAAAATATTTTTAAAATCAGAGTTCTCCTTCCCCCCTTTTCGAGCGTTTTATGTCATTATTCCAAGCCCTATTTTCCCCGGTTAAGAGCAGGCGATTAAAAGTATTAATTTATCACATAATAAATAGGTTGAAATAACATTTTCCATCATTATGACGTCATTCCTTAATCATCTCTTTTAATCAATTCTTATTTGGTTATATTTTTTACTTTTAAAGTCTAAGGGGCTTACGTGCCGAACGATGGCCGAATGGTAGAGCGCTGCTCTTGGGCGTTGCGAATTAGGTCGAACGTTCGTTGTGACGTCACTTTGATGTCAGCTTGATCATTTACTCACACAATGTCATCAAGCTGTCGTCAAAATGACGTCAGAACGAATGTTCGAAACGAACCGCGACGTCCAGAGTAAGGACCTAATTTACAGGGAGTCTAAATTACGGGAAAATAAATATCTAGTTTAATATACAAAGAATGCTCAATTAACATACTTTCAAAATAAAAACAATTCTTTATTACTTTTTTATTTCATATATTTCAGAAAATTGATAAAATGTAATTGATAAATAATCCAAGTGTCCAACATTTGTTAGACACTACATATTAATATGGTTTAAACATTGGGTTAAAACATTACAAATGTACAAATCACCAAACGATTTTTAAAAAAATACGGAGGAAAACATTTTTTTTTTTTTTTTTTTGGTCTTTTATGGTTGGCATTGAGTTGGATAATTTTAGGGAGATATGTGTAAAGTTGCAATGGAATAAATTTGTGTTCTTTTCTGTGGAGTGTCCTTTTTCTATTACGGTCGCTATTTATAGATGTGTGGACTACTGTGTGTCGATTTCTACTCTAAAATCGTCGCCATTTGCGACCCAATCGATCGTGCGGAAGAGGTACTTTTGAATTCTTGCTACCGTCACACGTAGGCGTCTAAATCAAAGTTCCGTGGCGATTTTTGGCGTCTTTTTAAAATGACTGCCAAGTGATATGACTTTTAATTTCTGATTAGCTGAAGTACCCCTTAAATTAAGCGTTCGAGACGAGTTTAAGGGGTTTTTTTTTTAACAAAAAGCTCGTAAAAATCAATTTAGGATATATATTAATTATACACTTCGAGAGAGGGAATTCTGGACTTTTCACTGATGCAAGACCGCATCGAATAGTATTACGAAAGTGTTCAAGACAATTTAAACCTGCTTCGTAAAAATGTTTCAAAGTCCTTCCGAAAAAAATCGTAAAAGTTAGTGAATTTTCCCCCCCAAACTATTATATTGTCTGATGTAGAAATATCCAGGCTGTGCGATTCGGTTTGTATTTTTCGTCCATTTGTGCCTAGAACCAACAAATAAAAATTTTAAAATGCCCTCTGCAAACGTCTACACTTTAAATGGTGAACAAAATCGCGTTCTGAAGGTTTAAATTAATATCTTTGTTAATTAAAATCACAAGAAAATTTAAAGCAGACTGTGACTTCCTCCCCCCCCTTTTTTTTCTTTTATTTTTTCAATGCTGCTGGTAATGCCAATCAGGATTGCGAATCCGTAACTCGTAGTACCACCCGAGGAACACATGTAGCTTGAGGAATGCTACAAACGTAAAAGACGCTGCCCCCGCTGTGTTTTAGTCATTTAGAATTAGAAGCAAAGCACAGGTATCGTTGGTGAACTTGCGAGAACAACCCCCTTTCACGAATCCCCAGTTGCCATTATGAACACGCGGAAATTTAGCCTCGATCCCGCAACCCTACGGTTTTGAGATAGACGCCTTTTATGACTGAGCGACCGCGGCTTCATTCTTAACAGATAGGCAGATAAAACAGAAATAGATAATATGCAACAGTATTTTAATATTTGATATAACTTCTCTAACTGGAGAAGGGAGGTTGTTCGAATATATTTCATAGTGTAAAGGGGGGGGGGCTAAGTCCTAAAAATGTAGGGATTCTCTCGTGTAGTGTGCAAAATCACCATGGAGATCAAACTGTGGACAGAATCTGTTGCGCAAGACCAGTTTTACAACATTAATTCTAAACTGAGCTTTCTGACTCCATTTTAGCGCCATTTCATAAATTTTCCTTTAAATGAAAAAAGTAAAATTAATTTAAATTTTTCCTTTGTCTTTGGGAGAGCAAATTGGTATTTAAAAATAATACATTCGACATCAACAACAAGAACCATTTTATTTTTTTCCATCTCTTTCCGTTGCCACCGGCGTTAGACCAAAAACAACCGTGCTCGCGACATCGGGCTCAAACAATTAACATCTCTTAAGTGACTTAAAGTGTCTGTAACTGCCCAGATGGATTCCCGTCGCTCATTGTCACCCAATGGAACAAAATAAAATTCCCGGCTCGCATTTCAACAATTCTTTAAAACTATAGAGAAAGTGCCTGTTTGTAAACAAATACGAGTGCTGACTACCACTCCACTTTTCGTTGGCAGACATTGGCTTGTTTTCAACGCATCTTATGAGCTTCGATAGGGATCACGTATACAACAAAACTCAATTTTATTGAAGGGAAGGGGAAGGAAACGTCAGAAACTGGCCAAGTCATTCAAAATAGATTTTTTTAACACTTACAAAAGTATATATTCTTTTTAAAAAATTAAATACTTTACACAGTACTATTAAATATCATAATCAAAGTGTAACTACTTTATGTTAACAGGCACAATAAACTGTAGTAGCACAGACTCAATGATTTGTTTTTCGTTTAAAAATCGTTTGCAGTTTGTAACAAGTTTATCGTTTGCAAGTTTTGTTTTTGCTGTAAAGTTTTTATAAAAAATTATTGATGAATAAAAATTGTTGTTCTAAGTAGACTGGAAAATGTTTCGTTTCTTTTAATTGAATTATTATGCCTGATTAATGAATAAGAATATAAATATAGTTCAAACTAAGCTTAAAATTAATTTAATATCGTACCAGTACCCGATATTTTTGGTGACCCGGAAAGTCATAAGAAGACAAAAATGCAGGATTCTATACCGGAAAATACAGATGTTAGCAGTGAAGTCAGCAACGATGACAAGTCAACGATGACAACGATTACTTATTACCAGTCAATGAAAATAACTATTCAACACATCCAACCGAGAATGTTCAACAATTTGCAGAGACTCCTCCAGTGACATCGCAGACACAAAATTTGCAAAAAGAAGCTTCATCGCCTAAGCATTTACGGTTCAACCTTTCTCGTTCAGGTAGAGAAATAAAACCGCCTTCTCGTTATAAAGACTATATTTAGAACTATACTTGCTGAACTATATTTTGTAAATTTTAGTTTGTACAAATAGTAGTATTTAATTTACATTTATTAATTTTATTTGTCTTTTAATGTATTTAATTAGTATCGTAACTTTGTTACTGGGGAGGGAATGATGTAGTAGCACAGACTCAATGATTTGTTTTTCGTTTAAAAACCGTTTGCAGTTTGTAACAAGTTTATCGTTTGCAAGTTTTGTTTTTGCTGTAAAGTTTTTATAAAAAATTATTGATGAATAAAAATTGTTGTTCTAAGTAGACTGGAAAATGTTTCGTTTCTTTTAATTGAATTATTATGCCTGATTAATGAATAAGAATATAAATATAGTTCAAACTAAGCTTAAAATTAATTTAATATCGTACCAGTACGCGATAAAACTATTACATAAATAAGAATCGGCTTGACTAAAGAACTGGGTTCCCCCGCCAACTTGGCGAAAATGGTTTAAGTAGGGTCGCCTAACATTTTCTCCCGATCTCAATGTGCCCAAACAATCTGTATCTATATTATAGTTTATATGATATTTGCATCCAACTCTCCTTGTATAACTCTCTTCTTATATATTAAAAGTGCGCAATACTTAAAAAAAATGAGATATAACAAACCATTAATGGTTTATCATGGCTGATTTTTAATAATTTGGAGCTGTTTCCTTTGTAAACTGTTTAGGGATTAATTGCCCATAAATATAAATGATCTGTTTTCAAGTCGTTTTCTTTAATTAAGTAAGAGTATATAATTCTATCACGATGGCGCACTGTGCATTCATTAAAATCGCCAGAAAAATCAAGAAATACAATATTTGGATGGCTTACCGTTGTGTTTTAGTAAATATCGCCAATATTTTCGCCAAATTTGCCAAGGGGAAGCCAATTCTTAAGTAGTCCCATAAGAATCTAATAAAAATGTGCAAAAACTGATCATTTTAAGGACAAAAAATAATTACAGTTATAGGTACAGTACTTCTCACAAAAAAAAAGATAGAAAATAAATTAGAAATATGAAAAAAAAAAAACTTAGTAATAATAAAAAAATTCTTAGAGCATAATAATTTTATATAATCTATTACATTACAGTAAGGTTAACGTTTTATTACCATTCTGAAAATGTTTGCAGCCAATTCTCGAAAAAGAACTTGGAGTCCAATCTTGCCTTTTCAAAGTTTTTATACAAAGCGTTCGGAATGTAGAATCTTTAGGAAAGCAATAAAATCCAATATTTTCACTTTTATTTAAACGCTTAGTACAGCCATACGTACAACAGCTTGTTACCATTTTCAGATAATTGACAAAATTATAACAAGCACGATCCGTAGGAAATTCAAACGTTTTGCCAGCGAGGAAGTTGAGCTGCCATTTTTGCTGCACCTGACGTCATGCGCACATTTTCTTATATCACGGTATACCATGCACAACAAATTTTCTAAAATAGGCTACCTATTTTGTTTTATGTCTGTTAAATGTTCTTGTTTGTGTATACCGAAATTTCTGGCCAATAATTTAAAATTAAATATATTTTACAACGAATTAATGTGTGGAATGTTTCTTTCGTTTTGAATTCAGTGATGCCATTTGAATTTAGCCCATCTGATTCCATTATGTTGGGAAATGTCCCGTACTTTCGGTTTCGTCTGTCAACGGAATTCTTATTAGTAAACAAAATAACATCAATACACACGTGAAAGATTCCGTGTTAAAACCGATCACTTAAAGGAATTCTGATACGAATAACTTCAATAAATAAATACGCCAAAATAAAAACACATCTTTTGTCATTGCGTACTTCATCTCAATTTTTTATTCTATCCTTTTTCTTGCAATGTTACACTGTTGCCACTACTCCTATCCTTTTTGGAAAAGAAAAAATATCTGAAACCATGGAGGTTACACATTATTTTTAAATTCTTCTCGGGGACTCCATTTTTAAACCATTGGATGTATTTTCGTTTTAATGACAGGGTAAGATAATTAAAATATTTTAAACAACTAAATGTATGTGATGACGAATAAAATATATTTTAAGCCGATGCCATTTTTCTCGCTTTTTGCCCTCATTTACTTTTTTTTTTAATTGATCCGTTTTGATTTGGAGTATTTCTTTCATTTGGTATTCTATTGCGCCATTTTTATTCGTTCCATTTTTGGATGCCAATCTTGTTACGTTACTTCTCAATTTGGATTGGCGATTTCATAAGGGTGCTATTCGATGTATTTTTCTCAAGTTACGTTCTATAATATTTCAAAATCTGTTAATTGATTCAATTAACTTATAACTTTTGAAATTTGTTTTCAGAAAATATTACTTTTCTTGTTTTTTGAACTTGACTTCTTTCATTTTGTCATTTTTAATTCAGAATGTTTCTTTCATTTTGATTTCAGTTGCGCCATTTTTAAACGGTAATCCTATTCTGCCGCATCTCAATTTCTCTCTCAGTGACCGTATTTTAGCTCCATGAAATATTTTTTTTTACTTACAGTAAAATAATTCAATGGCACCTGAATAATACCTTATAACCTTTATAGAAATTATTTCATGAAATAGCTTAATTCATCAGATAATATTTTAAATGTACTTAAACACTGGAACAGCAGGATGGCTCATCTCGGGACCATTTTCTCAAAAAGTGACTCACGAAATGAAATCTATTTCTCGACCTTCATTTTATTTATACCCATTAAAGTCTACGAAAATAGAATGTTGAAGAATCTGTGCCTATGCGAAAAAGAGTTCGCTACTCAGCTTCCCCGCAAAACTGAGATACTTGTTCCAACTGTAAAATAATGGTATATAGAAAATGTACAATATATGTATATATATATATATATATATATATATATATATATGTGTGTGTGTGTGTGTGTGTGTGTCCGTGCAGGGTTCCCACGATCCTTAAAAGTCCTTAAGAACTCCTTAATTTTAGCTTTCCTTTTTAAGGGCCCTTAAAACTACTTAATTTTTGTCAAAGGTCCTTAAAAACTCTTAATTTTTAAATTGGAACGCGATCATTTTCTCCATCGACGAGATTCACAGCCGTTATGTGGTTTCCTATCCGTTTTCTTATATGACAAATAGATAATATTTCGTATACTTAAATGGTTTAAAGTATAAAGTCAGCTGCCCTTTCCTAATAGCTCACAGTCGTGAAGATTTTAATGAAACGAAGCATGGAGGGTGGGAGGTTTGTAGATATTTCAGTTACTTATGGAAGTTTCATTTTCCTTGCATGCAATGTAATAGAAAAGTCTAAAACTTTCTTCTTTCCCTGGCAATGCCGGGTATTATCAGCTAGTGTATGTATATATATATATATATATATATATATATATATATATATATATATATATATATATATATGTGTGTGTGTGTGTGTGTGTGAATGAAACGATGTGTCACGAGGGTTATTCTGACGTCAAATGTATATTTCTTATAAAGTTTATTTTCTGTTTATGGCAACTTCGCCATTTTAATTTAGTGTTATGAAATCTTTGGAATAAAATGCTTGCATGGAGTTGCTATGTATTGATGTTTAAAATTACAGTTTTTTTGCATGAAAGGTCAAGTGTACCTTTTTTAATGTACGGAACAATATATATATATATATATATATATCAGAGTCATTTTTAACATTTCAAAGTACTTTTTATAATACTGCTTTTATTCACAATTTATTTTTAGTCTGATCACTCAAAAAACTCTTTAGATGTACATTTTTCAAAATTAGTTTTTGTCAAATAGATTTATCTTATATTAATTTTTAGGTATTTTTAAAAACTTAATTTTGAAATATTGTAGGGCATTTATGGAACATGCCTTGTCTGGTTCATAATCATTAAAATAGGTTCCTCGGGAGATAGGGTTTATGCCGTTAAGTCGTGTATTTCAAGGAGATCCTTATAAAAAGTTACTTTGGTCCTTAGAATGTCCTTAATTTTTGTTCTGGAAAAACAGCGGGAACCCTGGTGTGTGTGACGACCGTCGCCGTCACAACATCCTCACCAACGGAATGTAGTCGTGTCCATTGGGAGTGGCAAGCAGAGGCACCAACAGCTTCGACTCACTTCGTTTATTCCTGTTTCACATGATTACCATGAAAGCACGTATCGAAGTACAACTAGAACCACCAGAATCACAACGAACCCTTCGAACCTTGGTGATCGCCTATTTAAAAACATTTCAAAACCGGAATCGACGTCACCATTTACGTCAAGGGACAGCCAATCGTGCCGCATAGGAAGTTCTCGCGAATTCTAAAAACCCAACCTACTCACAGAGTGCCATATGCAAATCCCAAAACCAGAAAAACGCCGCCATTTTAAAAGAATTGGCATAATGAATTTTGAAACCAAAACCGAAATATTTTAAGCAACGCGCCCCATTATTACATATATATCACGGTAAAAGTTGAAGTTGGTGAAGATTCTAAATTATGAGATTAGCATCGTTGTGTTTCCGGTTTTGATGGTCACGTGACAGGTCGAGAGAAGTATTCCATTATATAGACGACGGAATGGGGTGTGCGGCGTAAGGCCTACGTTTTTCGATATGGAAATAAAAGTTATTAATTACGACTACCTTATGTGATTGTGATTATGACTTTATTATCGGGATCGGTGGCGAACTCCTGAATATGTTACATATATATATATATATATATATATATATATATATATATATATATATATATATATATATATATATATATATATATATATATATATATATATATATATATATATATATATATATATATATATATATATATATATATATATATATATGATTGCCGAAACGGCGCCTGAAGTTTGTAAGAAAATTCGACTGGTCAGAAACTCGATCATTCTATTATAATCGTCTTTATATACTTTTCGATAGTTGTATCTCACTCCATTTTATCAATTATTCTAATGGAACGTCTAAAGATGAATGAATGTGATTGCGTGTGAAAAACAACATGGTGGTGAGTTCGAGCCAGCCCGAGTGTCGACGTGATATAAATTTGGACTATTTTATTGACTTATTGAGAGCCTTGTGGAGTGGTGTTGTTTGCTTGACTTGTTTTTTGTTCTCTCTTTTTCAGCAAGATGATGGCGTACGACGCGAGACCCAACGCAGAGTTCCCGCTCCCGGGAGGGACCAACTTCATACAAGGGTACGTACCTCCTCTCTCGCTTCGTGTGTATGTGTGTACATATAGGAAGGTGTATGTATACTCTGTCTACCAATAAGTACTTGGACTCCTGTTGTAGAAAAGAAAATCTAACTTCATTCAAAATCAATAGTTGGTAAAGAGGCAATGACAGCGCGAACCCTCCGGGGCATACTTTCCACAAGTCTTTGTATGACAGCTAGTAGTATTGTCTGCCACTCGGCTTGGACAAGCTCCTTCACCGATTTGGGACGGGTAGTGCACCCCTTCATTCGGCGATCCGACTCGTCCCAGAGGGTCTCAATAGGGTTCAGGCCAGTCCATTCGATGAACTCCATTGGTACCCTACCAAGCCTCGGTTAACCTCGAAACATGGCGACTGGCATTGTCGTCCTGAAAGTAACAGGGGTCTAACCCTTAAAACTGCTACAACGTAGGAAGCACATTGAGATCCAAAATAGAGCAGTAGGCATCGGCCTTGAACTTACCATGAATGGGAACCAAGGGTCCAAGTCCACAAAGTAAAAAGCATGTCACTAATCCTGTTGAGGTTTGCGAGAGGACCTAAATTGAAACGTTGAATTCACCCAGTTACAGCACAAAAATATCAAAATTGACCTACATCCAATGGATCCCTCCGAAAGGATCCATCTTTTTGATATTGAGTGATGCTGGTCCAAGATATCCCTGAATATCATTTTTGGATGTTTAGCAATAGTGGTTCTCCCATTCATCACGTGATCATTTTGCCATGCGAACTCTTTCGATGACTTCTTTGCTTTCCTGTTTGTTCCGAAACTTTGCGATTCATGTTTGTATTGCCTGGGAACAAAAATCGATCGCAGACCAGTTCTACTTTGCTGCTATCGCAGTTTTCTGAAGAATCGCAATAGTTACTATAATTCGTTGTGGCAGGATCGATTCGCTTCCGTTCACATTCGGCTAATTTAGTATTATGCGCTGAATGTCTTGAGATATCGTTGGATGTCAGAAAAGAATATTTATTTTTTACGAATATCGATAGATATCGCCGATTGTTGTTAAATGAATATCATTTTTATGGCATTGTATGGCAACACAAAGAAAAAACATTCCAAAAAGCGTAGAAACTGTACAATTTATTGGATTTTATATTTTGGAATAATAGTGCTGTTAGAAGCCATGCAAATAACTGTTTTAAAGAATTTCTAATTTTAATTTTCCGTTTGAGTCCATATCGACAGACGTCCGGCATTCACAGATTCTATCTAGGTTACCAGGTTTTTTTTTTCTTTTTAATTACTGGATGAAAAAAGAAACTTATTAGATGTGATTGTGAAAATGAACGACTTGTCACCTGCTATTC
>CM063500.1:119530274-119545274 GCA_032207245.1 Pardosa pseudoannulata | reverse complement strand
CCATTTATGGGCCGAAGTGATCTCTCCCTATTTAAGTTGGAGACGAAACAAGTGAAGGAAAATTTTGTTGCATTCGGATCCTACGACACGAATAAGAACGTTTATTTTTCAATTATGGCTTCAAAACGAAAGAATTTGTCATTGGCTGCAAAAATGAATGGATTAAAAATTTTAAAAAATGTGTTCTTTTAAAGGCTTCTTTCGCCAAAGCTCGATATATGCACAATAGGGTTCTATTGTTCCGCTTATAGGGCCTGATTTTTTTGGACCGTTGAGCTAACCCTATAACTGATACAGGCTGTGCAAAGAAATATTTATTATACAGCCTAATGTCTCTCCGTATGCCTGAGCGCCACATTCGAAGGTAGAAGTGCTGCGAATGCCGGATTCTTCACTTTTATAGGGAGACCAACCACGACGTCAGCATTCGACGCGTCTTCTGTACCATGGACGCTGCACTTTAAAAAAAAAACTGTACCACGTGTTAGACCAGCCATTTTACTGGGATGCTACACCTTTTCTTTTTAAATAATACAAGTTTGAGGCTTTGGGATGAAATTTACTTATATTATTAATATAAATATTACTTAGGTGTATTTCTCTCATTTTGATTTCCGTTGCCATTTTTTGAAACGCTAATCCAATTATTAAGCATGTTTTCGTACGGCAGGTCGTTCGCATTTTATGGAAACGATTTTGGCAGTTGAATTTTATCTATAAATGACGTATTTTTGGCGGTGATTCGTTTCTATCGGATAGTCATAGTTCTTGACTAGAATTTTTCACGGAAGTCAAATTTTTTTAGTACTGGCATGCCCAAATATGGAATACCAGTATAAAGGGAAGCCATACTTTTAATTGATTCAGTTTCACTTTTACTGGGAAGAAAAGATAAAAGATTCACTTGTGTTGGTGAGCCACACAGCTGGGAAAAGAACCAGGACAAAATAGATCGTTTTTATACTGCAATTCGAAATGAACAGTATTTTGGTTTTGAGAAAGGTATGTCTTCCTTATATACTAACATTCCATATTTGCTGCCAGTTTTTCACTATATATTATTCTCTCTCTCTATACACACACACACACACACACACATATATATATGTATATATATGTATATATGTGTGTGTGTGTGTGTGTGTGTGTGTGTGTGTGTGTGTGTACAGATTTACTTAATCACATTGAAAACAGTTTCTACATATATACTCCGCCTAAAAATTGGATAACAAAAATGGCGCAACTGAGTTCCAACGGAGAGAAATAGTCCTAAAAATTGACAGCACGAAATAATTATACATACGAATCAAGTAAATAAGAGTCAAAAAGCAAGAAAAATTGCATTATTTAATTTTTTAAAAATTAATTTAGCTGGTCATACCAGGTTGCGGCAAGATAGGAGTCGCCAAGCCTAATAAATGAGAACACAGATTGGCGTCTAAAAATGGCATAAATAAAAATGGCGCAACTGAATTCAAAATGAAAGAATTATTCCAAACTAAAATTGGTAAAATGTGATATGACAAGTTATTAGAGTGAACGTTAATTATTAATTAATTATATTATTAAGAAACGGAGTCTACAAGCGAATCAAGGAATCAAGGGTCAATAATCAAGAAAAATTGTATAAGGTTACTTAAAGGGATAAGTATTGTTGTACGTAATTAAAAAGGATCTTCCCATGGTTCACCTGAATCGCCATGAAAATAATTTTGCGAATCTTGATCAAGCCATTTTCCACTGTTGTCGGGGATGTTCGGAATCGAACTAAAGCAGTTAGCCCAGGTCTCGTGTGGCAGAACAGTAGACCGCAGAGATTCAAACCAAACCATCCCCCTAAGTTATCTGCCCGTCTGTCCTCCAATTTATGAAGCGGTTGGACCCGGAATGGATACAGGCATCCATTCAAAGCGAATAAAGTTTATCTTCTCCTAAACTATCGATCTAATTCTAAAATAAATTTGTATAAATAGGCTACATATCACAGCAAAAAATACTGTCGTCTTTAAAACGTTCGAAATCCAACCCTTCCCTCCTTTTCGAGAGTTTAATGCCATTATTTCGAGCCCTATTTTCCCCGGTTAAGAGCAGGCGATTAAATTTATCACTTAATAAATAGGTAAAAATAACAATTTTTTCCAGCATTGTGACGTCATTCCTTTAAACATCTCATTGAATCATTTCTTATTTTAAACTATTTAAATATCGTCTACACTATTTTAGTATCTTTTATCAGTGAACTTAGATATGACGTAAATGATTTTCTTTTATATTTGGCTTCAATAACAGATTAGGTTCATACGTGATAATTTAAAATTGAATCATCGATTATTTTTTGTTGCAATGAAATTTTACCACCGATATTAAGAACAAATTCTTTTTATATAAGTCTAGGAGTCTATTTCAAGGACTTATAAATATCTAACTTTTAATTTATATATATTTGGAAATTGTTCTTTTGTGTGTTTGTTTATTATACATAACCAGACGGTTTGACTCAATGACTTCAATGTGATTCTAAACTGCATTATAGGATCGGGAGACTCTAGAGGAGTATGACGATAAATAAATTATTGAGAGTGAACCAGGTAGTTCTCAGCCAAAAAACAAACCATTTTTTACCTGCCTCATTGGGCACTTAACAGTTCTGGAATATTAAAAATTTTACTAATCCTGTCATATGACAGGCTAGTTACAAAAATAGTTTCCGATAACGTTTTAATTACTAAATAATAATTATAAAAATATAGCGCGGTTTATTATTTTCAGGTGTCCAGTGTTATATTTCTTTGAAAAATCATCTTCTAAAACATTATAACTACATAACAATTGTTATTCCTGTTCTGATTGATAATGATAATTTATGTGAACATCTTCGTTTATAGATGATTACTACGAAGGAAAACTCAACAACATATACTCAAAACAACAAAATACAAGCATTAAACGTTTTGGCGGTATTCAAAATGAACAACTGTGACTGTTTTTTATCTCCTTTTCTCTTTTTGTTGCCACTCTCGGACAGATCATGGAGTTTGGTCGTGACGCAACAACGTTTCATTTTAAACATTATTCTTTGCTCACTGCATTCATTCCTGCTCTAATATAAAGGTTTTAAACGACATTTATTTAAAAATTTCGTTTTGTATTATGGCGTCGAATGAACTCATCACTTTTTTTAAAATCAAATCGACATCGGTTTTCTCATTGTCTAAAAATCATCCTCCCCTCCGTTTTGTTCTTTACCAACTTCTTATTGAAATATAAGAAACCCAAACGAGAAACAGAGCCATAATTTACAGTTGAGTTCGGATTCTCTCTTAATAACTTACTTCCCCGTCAGTGTCCATGGTCCCTTCTGTCTTTTTATGCCTCTTCCTCATTATGGTCCATGACGGACCACTATGATGATGAAGGATGGCACACTGGGCAAGTAGATGAGCCAGTCTTTGATGGGAGCAAATGGGCAACTAAACATTCTGTCTCTTTATTAAAGCTCCTCCACACTGTGATACACTGCAAGCCATTACGACCGTGTGGCTTATCATAGTCCACGATATAATGGCTTCGGAAGCGGTCTTTCTCCAAACATCAAAGACAGCCAGCATGCGCTACTAAAATGCGCAGTCGATGGAGGACACATCCTCGCCCTCCGCTCATTTAGTTGCACACTGTGTGGATACAAACCGTGAAACATCGTCCTAGGTCGCCATCAGGGCGAACGCTGCAGTGGTCGATAATGGGCCATAGTGTGGAGAAGGCATTACTTCAGCGTCATCTATTAGCAAAAGAGGATTAACATATTGAAAGAAGTTGTTCATTTGTAGAAGTAATGGTGAAAAGGAGCTACAAGGAGAAAAGAAAAATTGTAATAAGTTATTTAATTTTCTAATAATTATTTTAGCTCGCCATTACAAGAAAAATTTATCCGATGGCAGCAAAATAGGAGTCGCCAAGCCTAATTGAGAATTAATACAAGAAAGAATTGGAATCTAAAAATGGGATACGTAAAAATGGCGCAATTGAATTCAAAATGAAAGAAATCTTCCAAATCTATTTAATTCGTATCACATAAAAAAAAGTCGAATCATAGTAATGAAAAGTGTGAAGGATTTAAGAACAGAACTATTTCGATCATTATTCACCTTTTTAAAAAATCATAGTTTAATATAAAGAAAATGCATCTTTTATTTTTTATTAGTATCACTGGAAATTGGTTTTTTTTTCACATTTTTTTACCTTCAAATTAAAAAAAATTAAAGTTAAGTTCTTAAAAATATGTAAAATTAAAACTACCATGTTTTAACTTTTTCATGGTTAATGTTTTTTAAAAACAAAATAATAATTTTACATCAATAAGCGTGAAAGCGTTTGCAAAATAAGAGTGTGTAAATTTTGACAATTGTAAGGAACTTCTCCTCTAATTGTTCACCACTTCCTGAGGGTTTCCTTGAACGATGGTTCACGGGTTGCATCCACAGGCTGGGCCACTCATGAGCAAAGCTCGTAGATTCGTCCATAAGATCTACTGCGCATCTGGCTGCCTTTGATCTTTGGAGTAAATCCGCCTCCGAAGCCATCGTTCGCCAAGGCCATTTTATCGTCTGCCGCCATCGACCACGATTAGCCATAACCCATCCAGACGGTGGTGATGGCTTGCAGTGGACCATAGTGTGGAGGGCCCTTTACTTTTAACGGCCCCTCCACACTATGGCCCACTGCAAGCCATGACCAACGTCTGGAGGGGGTTTGGTTTTTCGTGGTTGATGGCGGCAGACGATAAAATGGCCTTGGTGGGCCACTGATGAGCTGAGGCGGTTGATTCGTCCATAGATCTAAAGTGCACATGAGTGGCGCATCTGGCTGCCTTTGATCTTTGGAGAAAAACCGCCTCCGAAGCCATCGTCCCAGCGTGTGGATACAACACGTGAACCATCGTCCGCCATCGGCCACGATAAGTGAACAATTGGCCATACGGTGGTGATGGCTTGCAGTGGACCATAGTGTGGAGGCGCCTTTAGTATCAACATCTATGTATGTATTTGAAATTCGCTGGCGGAGCTGTCAAAGACTGGAAGTATTTGCTATGCAATTCAAAATGGCTAGAATCTGCCTTGATGAAATGCTCCACGGTCAGTCCTATTGACGGAGGTTAAGTAATACTTTATTTGAAATTTTATTTTCGCCGTTTTGCACGCCAATCTATTTCGTTACTGTGAATAACATTTGTAAAATTAAAAGTGTTTAACATTTTATTAATGTCACTGACTCCATTTTTTCGCCGTTTCCTGTAAAACTTAGGTAATTTTCTGTTAGCCAAGCTCAAGGATAAATCACCAAATATAGCGCTCTTGTTTCTTTAATTTACACTTTTTAAGTTATTACAAAACGAAGTTTAGATCAAATGTGTGATTCGGTTTATGTAAATGGGTTGCTTTATTTTGGAATTTGGTTTATAGATCTAATATATAATGTAATCTAAAAACTAATTTAAATTTTAAAATGAATAGTTCATTTACTTTAAAATTGCTATTTACGTACCTTAATTATTCAGACCGAAGGCTGAGTGCGAAGAAGCTAGTCTATATATGAAATGAGCCTACATTGATTTATTATTACGTGAACTTGGCATGGTTGGCTTTATTTGGAAGGCTGCCTCTTCTGAAAATGAGAACTGTGTCGTATGCCGGCATTGAAGGTCACGGAAAGGTTAAAGTGCTCCGATTTCCAATTACTGTGCATGATTAGATGCCCCAACCTGAGTGGTCGCGGAGAATAATTGTATTGCCAGACATTTTCGTATAATATGTCTTCTCAACTACTCTACACCACTCACTACTCTATTGTTTTTGCACTATCAGCGTGTCATTCTAGTTAACTTGTTGGTTTCGCCATTTTCATTTTTTTTTATTCTGTTACAGTATCGTATATTCTGGCGTACTACACACACTTTTGATAATACAAAAAAATTAAATCGACGTTTACGGATGCAAGTTATGAGTCCCATTGAGATGGGATAGATCGAAAAATGAAAATAGGAGCATAAAAAATAGTTCCTGCATTTACTTAAATGCCGTTTATTTAAAAGAAATGACATCCCTTGTGAACTTTAAATTTTTCGTTATATTCTTCTTCCGTTATATTTTCTCCGTCACTTACCCTAATCCATTCGTTTTTCGTTCCATCTAGATTCTTAGATATACGACACTTTTAAATTGACTTTTGAATGACGTCAATTTGATTTCATTCCATGCTATTTTTATAGACGTAAAAAAAAGTGAACGCGTTAGTGAAGCATATATAAGAAAATGAAAATACAGTAAAACCTCGGCATAACGACCCCCTGTGGGATCAACATCCTAGGGTCGTTGTAACGAATTGAAAAAATAATAATAATAATTGAGCAAAGAAATGATGCAACAGTCCATACCTAGAGAACACTTCTATTTATTTGTATTTCCATTACTGAATTTTAGAAAAAAAGTCTTTGATAGAAGCCCGTTTCGAGTTCATTTGGGAATTTTTCATTATCACTGATTCCATATCCGTCAGATTTTGGAAGAAAATTTTCAGAATTAAATTGTCTTTCCAAATATGGACGCAAGGCATGGATTTGCATCGAAAGCTTCTTTTTCATTCATTTGTTCAAAAACTTGGACGACTTCTTCTCCGTCGTCGGAATCGCAGATTTCTTCGTTTCCGGTCATACGGGCAATAAAATCGTCCTCGTTCTAATTTTCTTCGCAGCACTGTCAAGTTTCGTCTACTGCAACTAACTGATCAAAAGATAATTGAAGATCCGGAAATTCGACACTGAGGAGCTGGTTCATTTCATGAGTGTCTGGAGTGTCATCTACCTAGGACATCAATGTCGTACGCGACAAAAGGGTCCTTATTAAACAAACACAAAGAGAGGAATACAGATTTCGTTTTTGAATAATCGTATTAACATGGACAAAACGTTAATAAATGATCCAAACACACTCCCACCCTATCAAGTATAGTCTTATTCTTGATACAATGGCAAAGGTTAAACTTTGACCGCCGGACGTTTGAGGAAGCCATTTACCGTTTTCGCAGTTACTACTCGTACGTTCCCATCTTTGCCGGGATGGACTTTGACAATGCGCCCCAATGGCCAAACACTACAAGGCACATGTTATCTCCTTTTCAGTAAAACGCCATCCCCCACAGAAAAATTCGGAATCCGCCGTTTCCATTGATAACGTTGTTGTAAAGAATTCAAATATTCTTTGTAGTACCTTTTCCAGACACTTTGTTTCATCCGTTGAAGTAGTTCTCAACGTTTCAACAAGAGGGTATTAACAGCCGAAAAATCCTTATCCGGAATCGCATCCCCACTTAAAAAATGCGACTACTTTGATGCGTTAAAATGAGGTATGATGAGTCCTAGACAACGGACGCAAGTTTTAATACAGCCTCGATCTGTGATGTGAGAGTAGTTAATTCTTCAAATATTAATTTTGTTTCACCAATAAATGAAAGTTAATTTTGTTTCACCAATATTTTAAATGAAATTTGATTGAGCGTATGACAGATTCCCAAAGTCCTCCAAAATGAGGAGAAGAAGGGGGAGGGATAATTTTCCATTCTATAGCTGACTGGGATAAATAATTTAGAATCAACTCATTACTATTTATTGACATTAAAAAGACATGCATAACTTCCTTTTCTTGCCTACAAAATGACTACCATTATCGGAGAATAAAAGTCTCCTAGAGACGAGCAGCAAGAGAGGCAAATCACTAATTACTTCGATGTGATAAGACACACGAAAAGTGATATACAGCATTTAGTATATTTTGAGCAACGACCCTTATAGCTTTTCAACTGCAGAGTCAACTCCATCAGATGAAAATGGTCTATCAAGGGTTACTCTCTGTCAGGCAAACTGCCCATCAGTGGGTTGGCAGATGACGGTATATCTGCCAATCTGTGGCAAACAACACATTTACGAACAAAAGATAGAATAAGTTTTTCCCTCCAACAATCCAAAAGTTTTGTTTTGAAATATTTGCTAATCAACTGGGTCCAGAATGAAGATGCGTAATATGAAACTGTTTAACCAGCAAATAAGCAATCCTACGCTTCCCCGGAATAATTACTGGGTGTTTAACATTAAAATTCAAATTAGAATTTTGTGACCGACCTCCCACCCGTCATATACCATCTTTGTCTAAAATTGGGGAAAGGGAGCTCAAAGAGCTCTGAGAAGAAAGTGGTAAACTATCTTTAAGTTTCTTTATGTCATCGGCAAAATATACGGACTGAACTGCCGTGACGATCGAAGTCAAAGATCTTTTTCTTTCATTTGTCGTCAAGGGTGGTATGCTAATAGACCTTCTATGAGCACATCTAACACCAGCGACACGTTCGTTGCACCTGGAAAGAAACCTTAGGAAAAAGGCGATTATAGAAACAATTTTTGATAATGAAGAAAATTTGTCAAACAGATTAGCAAAGTTTCGTTTGAGACTGTTGTAACAGTTAACGCAGATTTTGGCTTCTGTTCCACTAAAAGCAGTTTCATCATAGTCCAGATTGGCAGAAGAGTCTTGAAGAGGCCACTCGGACTGATTCCACACCAGAAATGGTGGTCCATGCCACCACAGGGTAGAGCCTTGCAACAGAGCAGGATCAATTCCTCTGGATGGAATATCTGCCGGATTTAACGTAGAAGGAAGATGACCCCAGTCTTTACGAAGAACAATATCAAATATTTCTGCAGTTCTGTTGGCTACGAATGGTTTCCACTTACGTGGAATGAATGGCTAGCCAGCTTAGAACTACCTTTGAATCTGTCCAAGTATGAAAAGATGTGTTGTAGGTAAAAATTTACGAGTAGCATTGTAGAGTCTGCAAAGAAATAGTGCACCTAGAAGCTCAAGTCTTGGAAGAGATACTTGTTTGATGGGTGCTACTTTGGCTTTAGCTACAATCAAATTTACTTCATTCTTATTACGATTTATCGGCTGAACACAAGAGATGGCTGCAGCATATGCTAATTCTGATTCATCGCAAAGCCCCTCAAAACAAATAGAATTGGAGCTAGTCGGAAGCCACCTCTGAACCTTAATATGATTAAAAGAACTATAATTAAATTGAAGTTCTCTTAATAACAATTACAATTGAAGCAATTTGTTTTCCAATTTTGTGGAAAGTGGAATATCCCAGTCGAATTTCTGCAACCACAACTGTTGATATAATATCTTTTAAGGTTATGGTACAAGGAGAAAATAAACCAAGAGGATCAAAAACCTTAGAAAACTGAGATATAAATATTCGCTTCGTTAATTCAGTTCTAAAATCAAAGTGTACTTTAAATAAAAAGATATCTTCTTCAGAGTTCCATAATTTTGGCGCAATCATCTGGATGAATTTCTAAATTACTGTTTTCTTTATTACGAACAGACAGATGCTGAAGGAACTGTGTTGAATTTGATCGCCATTTCCTTAAATGGAACCCGTGCCTATCCAACAAGTTCAGAAAGTTTAGAAGCGGAATTCACTGCATCATGTTGATTGTCGGAACCAGATAAGCAATCGTCTATGTAGAAATCATTTTTGATCGTAGATGCCACATGAGGACATTCTGATTCACAGTCTAAAGCAACTTGCCATAAATAACGGTTAAGAAGCTAAGAAGTTTGGGTCTTCCGTTTCCAAAATCTGACGGTACATTTTTTCAATGTCGGCAGAAAACACAACTCTGTGTAATCGTAAGTTGAGTAATATTGAAAAAATATCTCTTTGTAATGTTGGACCTACACCTAACATAGATTTTACAGATACCGACTTTTTAGCCTTGCAGGAGCCATCCAACACCACTCGAAATTTTGATATAGTGCTAATAGATTTACTAACAACATGATGGGGAAGATACTATATTTGCTTGTCGTCATTATTTTCTGAAATTGGCAACATGCGATTTAGAACTTATATTCGTGCATAAAATGTTTACATTGCTCTTTCAAATCTTTATTTAACATGAATTTAAGCTCCAAGGATAAAAGACGAGAAACAACCATTGTTTTAAAATTACCTAACTTAACTTCATTGTAAACCGGCAATTTGACAACAAATCGATTTTGTTCCTTTATTCCTAATTTTTACTGAAGTGATTTTCATAAAACTCTTTCTCGGGTGTCAAAGTTAGGCCTGTACACGGTAAATCTTCTTAAGTGCGATGTCAGTGTTATCCTCAAGGGATAAACTGATACAATAAGTGTTAATGGGGAGCGAGACACCTTCTTTACTCAGTTTACCAGAGGCAACCCAACCAAAAAGTGTATTCTTTGCAATTGGATCATTACTAGTATTGGTAATTTGCCCTGGACGTAGCAGAGGGAAAAATGGATCAGCGCCAAGGATCATATCAATCTTTTTAGGTGTGGCAAAATTCAGATAGGCCAAATTTACTAAATTCAAACAGTCAAGTTCTTTTTGGTCAAGGCATTCGGAGGGCAAAGTGGATGTCAACTTACTAAGAACATATGGCTCAACTCTGACACCATTTCGGGCTGAATCATATCTTGAGAACAAGTTCACATTAACCAGAGTGACAGACGCCTCTGAAGCACTTAATCCTCTAATAGTTATCCCAGCATCATTTCTTCTTATATTTAATGCACGTACAAAAGATTCTGTAATCAAGGAGGCTTCGCTGCCACTATCCAAAAGTACAGAGCATTCATGAGCTTTACCCGAAGAATCAAAAACAATAACTGAGGCAGGCTGCAAAAACGAGATATGTTGACTTCTCGAAATATTAACACTTTCATGTTCATCGGGAATTGGTTCATTGACCGAAGATGACTCAGAAACTACAACATTACTTCTATATGAATTAGAGTATGATGCTTACCTTTATAGATATCGCACAATTTCTGAGAAGAACATGACTTAGCATTGTCATTGCCAAAACAGATATCACACAAGGAATGTTTCCGAATGGCATTCTTTCTAGATGTAACATCTTTGCTCTGAAATTTGTAGCATTTAGATAAATTATGAGAGCCATGACACAGAATGTATTTTAAATTACCCTTATTACTGTTTAGAACATGCTTAGAAACCGAATACTGATTCTCAGTATAATTTTTCTTATCAACGTTACTATGAATATTTAACATTTCAAGGAAACCACATCTAGAATTTAAAAATTCAAAAAATTTCTTTAACTTACGAAATTCTTCCGAAACTTCCTGTGACCACAAACGACGTGTTTCTGAATCAACTTTTTCTAACAGTAACAGTAACTAAGTATCAATGGATGAAGCTTCGTTACCTAAAGATTTCAAACCGCGAACTATTTCATCAGATGTATCAGTTAATATTCTCAATTATTAGTATTTGTAAGCACCGTTTGATCTAAAAATGTTCTAATTAACTACGAAGCAACTTGATTTTTTCTATCATAGCGATCGATTCATTTATTCCAGGCTTCATAGTAACTTCTGAAATAGGGATTGTTTAATGATTTTTGCTGGTTCATTCATTAGTACTCCAATTAAATATTGGAAATTTTTTAATTCTGGCCAAATATTTATTTTCATGGACAGTAGCTATATATAAATCTTTAAAATTCATCCATTCTGAATATTTTCCATCAAACAGAGGAATATTAAACTACGGAAGTTTAAAATTACTATCTGGCTGTGAAACCCCAACTGATGTGGAATTCGAAACCGGAACATTTACAAAGGCGTCAATAGCTTTTTTTTTATATTTTGATTGTTCTTCGAAATATTTTAATTAAAAATCAGCCTTCTCTGACAGCTCCTCCGGCAGTTGAGCATCATATTCCTCAAATTCTTTAAAATAATATGCTCAATTCGTTCTAATCGAGCTTTTAATTCACATAACTCTAACTCATTACTAAATGAATAAGTAATCCTCGTTAAAGCAGATCTAGAACGACCTCTTTTTTTCTTAAGAGTAGTATCATCCATAATTCATAAAACATGCATGCAACAGTATAAAACAACAGTCTAACCAAAATTAAAACGAAATCGAAAGCACTTATCTTGATCCAAAATGTAAACAGTCAGGCAAGAGTTCGCACTGCATACGCCGAATGGTTCCTTACCTGAGGAACCAGATTGTCGACTCGGACCACAAACAAATACACAAATGTAGACAAGAATAACAAAATCTTTTAAAATTAAAATAAATAAATTTTCTCATTAAAATAAATGATCATAACGCCAGCAGCCAACACTCACATCAAGTTGTCGTACTCGTTCTAACAACAAAAAAAGTTGCCACAATAAATGCAACCAAACTAATCTACAAAACAAAACACAGCACACTGAGCATGAAATATAATAGTGCAAAATATAAAACATTGGGTTCGAGGATAAACATCAAAACATTAATAGAGAATGTGCGCATGATATCAGATGCTGCAAAGATGGCAGCTCCACTTCCTCGTTGGCAAAGCATTTGATTTTCCTACGGATCATGCTTTGTATTGGGGTTTTAATTTTGTCAGTTATCTGAAAATGGTAAAAAGCTGTTGTAAGTTGTATGACTGTACTAAGCGTTTCAAAAAAGGCGAGAATATTGGATTTTATTGCTTTCTTAAAGATCCTACATTGCGAATGCTTCGGGTGAAAGCTTTGAAAAGGCAAGACTGGTCTCCAAGTTCTTCTTCGAGAATTTGCAGCAAACATTTTAAGAATTCTAATGAAAAGTTAACCTTACTGTAATGTAATAGTTTATATAAATTTATTATGCTCTAAGAATTTTTTTATTATTTCTAAGTTTTTTTTTTCATATTTCTAATGTATTTTCTATTTTTTTTTTTGTGAGAAGTACTGTACCTATAACTGTAATTATTTTTTGTCCTTAAAATGATCAGGTTTTGTACTTTTTTGTTAGATTCATATTTATGTAATAGTTTATTTTGCCTGTTAACCTAATCAAAGTAGTGATACTTTTGTTATATTACTTAATAGTACTATGTAAAGTGTTTAATTTTTTTAAATAAAGTATAATTTTGTAAGTGCTAAAAAATCTATTTTCAATTACTTGGCCAGTTTCTGACGTTTCCTTTCTCTTCCCTTCAATAAAATTTAGTTTTATTGTATACGTGATTCATATCGAAGCTCATAAGATGCGACGAAAACAAGCCATGTTTTGCCAACGAAAAGTGGAGTTGTAGTCAGCACTCGTATTTGTTTACACACATGCACTTACTCTATAAATGATCCAAACAATGATAATGTGTTATGCAATCAACGAATACTCTCGTTCATCATCCATAAGAAAAAAAAATGGCTAAAACGTGCGCGAATCGACAAAACGTGTGATTCAAACAATTACAATTATATTCCAAATCGAGTACGTGCAGTTAAAGGACCTCTTCCGGTTGACAGTTTTGGTTAGAAAATGAATACACATTTAAGATTTTGGTGTAAAAATCGCAAACTACTTTTTAGATCTTTGTAGTGCATTGCGTTTTTGAATATTCGTATTTACATGGATACATACAAACGTGATTTAAAAAAAGATGGAACCCGTACGTGCTATGCAACCAAATTAATATTCTCATACGTGTATACGCATCAATATATATGTTAGAAATTTTTTGTAAACTTTTATCAAATAATTTTACGGCTTGATAAAAATATGGTAATACTCTTTTTCAGTATATATATATATATATATATATATATATATATATATATATATATATATATATATATATATATATAGTATATATTATATATTTATATATATATTATATAAATTATATTTTTTAATATATATATAAAAAAATTATAAAATAATTTTAAAATGTTAAAATGTAATTGTAAAAGAAAAATGTATGTTTAAAGAAATGAAATTTGTATGTATAAAATGTAAATTGTATAAAAATGTATAAAAAAGACGTAATAATATGTTTTATAAAATTTAATATAAAATTTAAAATATTATTTTTTTTTTTTTTTTTTTTTTTTTTTTTTTTTTTTTTTTTTTTTTTTTTTGATTTTTTGCTGTTTTAAAGACATGATTATTTTGAATTTTTAGTTTGTAACTGTAATATTTGATCAACAATTCAGAAAAAACCGAGTTGTGGCGAAAAGTCATGTGCCATCCTCCACATGTAGGTGTTATTCTAGATTTTTCACAAAAAATATTATAATTTTCTTTTACAATTGACCAGAACTGATTTTCATGTCGATACTTTTTGTGGTATATTCTAGTTTAAAAAAATTCGATTTTCTTTTTTAACTGTTCTTTGATTTATTTATTACATATTTTAGTCTTATTAAGGAAATATTAAGAATTTTAACTGTTCTTTGTATTTATTTTAACCATTATTTCACCTTTAACACTAGAATTACGGTGGTCTTTGTATACCTAGAATTACGGCGGGTGTCATTTTGACCCCTGGATAAGATATCTGCCTATTTCTCTATATGATATAATATATTTGTGAAAAATAAATTAAAAGAACGCAAATTATGACGACGGCAGTTTGTTTTTAAAAATATACAGACTTTGCAGAAATGTAGGATCCACTAAACGATTTACTACGTTCTCTCCTAAACTTGGATCACTTGGTCTCGTTTCATCTTTTCCTAAATATGGAAATCCGTTTAATAAGTATTTTGTCCTAACATCTACTTCTAGTCAAAATTTTATTCCGAATTTATCGAGCTTGTCAGGCATATACTGCAAAAAACGGCATCTCGTTTTTGTAGGGAATAACTGTTCATCAAACGTAATATTTTCATTTGGTTTGTAGCAAAGATTACAGTTTTCTATAAAAGTATTCCATACTTCGGATATTAGTGTAAATTTATCACACTGCAAACGTGAAGACCTTGTTAGTTTATTTTCAAAACGATGAAATTTCGTAACTTCCGGAAACCTATCTCTGCTCATAGTTTCATGAAAAAACTTTGGTCTCCAAGTCTTGGACCGCAAACTGAGAATGGGTAAGCCCTTGGCGGCTAATGCCCCTTACGA
>CM063500.1:119497774-119525274 GCA_032207245.1 Pardosa pseudoannulata | reverse complement strand
CTAAGAGAGTTTTTTTTTTACTTTTGGCAATATATATATATATATATATATATATATATATATATATATATATATATATATATATATATTCAAGAAATAATAGCAATGAGCATTTAAATGATTTTATAATAGTACTTACGTAATTAATACCCTGTTAGTCTTATCAAACACATAACTGGTTGCTTCCATTTTAATTACTAATATAATAATTATATACATTATTTTTGATCATTATTTATCATGTAAATGGCTTTATGTTAAACTTTCCCCCCTCCTTTTATAATATAAAAATAAATATCTTTAAATTTAAAATAACAGTTTATTATTTTTTGTAATGCATATATCATTTAAAGGTGTAATCAAATGACACTGTTGCATTTTGTGTCCAATTTCAACACATTACACACACACACACATATATATATATATATATATATATATATATATAGAGAGAGAGAGTCTGTTATCCAAGAAAAATAATGATTTATGGGTTTTGTGACACTACAGATTATTGCCTAATATTTATGTAATATATATATATATATATATATATATATATATATATATATATATATATATATATATATATATATATATATATATATATATATATATATAGAGAGAGAGAGAGAGAGAGAGAGAGAGAGAGAGTCTGTTATCCAAGAAAAATAATGATTTATGGGTTTTGTGACACTACAGATTATTGCCTAATATTTATGTAATAATAAAAATATTGGATATTTCTCAAAGGAAAAATAGACTCCTACTTTCATGCTAAACAGGATACTTCTCCAAATACAGTTAGTTAATCCCAATTATTCATTTTTTTTTCATAGCATATAATAGTTAAATTTTGTGAAAATATCCACTTTTGAAGTCTACAACTAAGACAGAAAAAAAATAGTGGTTCTCATTGTACCATAGGAATTGGCGACTTCAAAATTCCCCTGTTTTGGAAATTTTCAAAAATCCCTTCCCAAAAAACCCGGTTTTTTCCACTGCTCACAACTCTACGTGTAGGTGAAGAAACTGAAGAGTTTTCCTAATTAGTCTGAAAAGTACGACATAACTTTATATGCGTAAATTATGGTAAGGATGTACGATAATGGGAAGTTAAAAGGAATGCTGTTAAAATAAACCTTATTGAGCTCAGTTAAAATTTAGCTTTAAAGTCTGCTTATCTATATTTTCTAAAATATGTATTTATTCTTTATTTAAGTTTTAAATCTCAGAATTAAGCCACTGAGAATAATTTCTATTAAAATGTCTAAAAATATATAATAATGAGAGTATATAATGACAGAAAAAAATAGCCCATAAATAGTCCTATAAGGACATGAACTGTTTTCTCATTTCTCTGTTTAGTTTAAATTGTACTTACTGTATTTTAAAGTATTACTTATTTAGACCTTCGTATGTATAATAATGATACTTTTCAGTTGCTTCAGTTTTAAATTAACGCTGCCAACACTCTAGTGTAAATACTGGTAGCTTTATGCATGCATTGCATTACGCAGTAGGAAATTACGTAATAGGCATTTAGAATACATCAAATTTGAATGGCGAAAAAAAAAAATTTTTTTTTCATCGTTGTTTTCATGAACTCAACTTGATCTAACCGGTTGTGCGTTCCACTCTGCTCCAAAAAAACAATTCATCGAGAGTCGGTTTAAATTTTTTTTCCACATCAGTTAGATACCTCGTTTTTCGCTAAATAATATTCAGTTAAAATAAAATATGAAGTAAAAAGTAGAGGAGGGTTTAAAAAAAATTCTTATTACTATGTGAAAGCAGCATCCCTACAGGGGCTCCTTGGATTCACTCCTGTAGACCCCTGTGCTTTTGCTTAATTTACTTGCTGCTAGCTGCAGAGCCCGAGAGATAGATACAGCAGGGTTGCCGACTCGTTGGGAAGAAGGAGGAGGGGAAAGGAGGGGGGGAGTTGGAGGTTAACACCGTGGCGAAAGTTTCACATACATGCCGCTTAACATTTCATGCTTTCCTCCCTCCCTACTTCTGTCTCTCTCTCTCTCATTCACACACACATCACTCCGGAACTGAAACTCATTCTTTAACCTAAGAAAAAATGGCACCCAAAACTATCTGATTAACCCATTACAACTTTTATTTTCCCACAAAAATATTTTCTTTTGATTATCTGGGAATTTTTAATATAGCCTTGACACAGACATCGATGTCAGTAAATAGCGATATTTCAATTTTTAGACTATGTACACTTAATATTATTTACAGAATCGTTAAATATACAGCAGAGCAATAACTAATAGATTTTGTTTTATTGTGCGAATGATAGATACATTAGAAATGGGACCTCATAAAGAAGTAAAATATATCAGAAAGGATTACTCAAATGAAATTATGAATAATAAAGTTTCAAAAATCGTGTACAATCGTAATTTTAATCTTTTGAACTCTGACGTCCATTACAATTCGAAGATGTTAGTCTATGGAAGGCTTCCCTGAACAGATCTTAATGAGAAAATGGTCTTTCGTTCATTTGTATACGTGAAACGTAATATTAAGTAAATCTGGGCAGATGCGAGATAAGAAGTGATATCACACAATGAAGGCAGTAGCTCACTCTTTATTTGTTGCTGGAAGATTTGTGTTGCCAAAGTGTTTTTTTTTTTTTAAAATGTGTGTAATGTGACGTCGATCGTCTGGCAAAATATCAAGCAGTTACTGTGTTTCCGTCACTATGTGGGTGCAACAACACGCAGTGCAGCTGGCTGGTGTGTGCGTGTGTGTGTACGTAGAAGCATCCGTGTTGTAGAGTAAGCTAGCTGGCTACCGATCCCCCTGCATTTCACTGTCTTTCTATTCCGACCCCCCTCTCCTCTTCCGTCTATCCGTTTCTCCGTTCGCTCGTTCAAATCGGTGCGCGCTTGTGCAGCCACGCGCTAGCTTTGACCATTCGCAGAGGGATTGGAATAGCGAATTTCCCTTCGTTCGTTCGCTCCTCTCTCCGCTTCTCTCTCCTCCCCCCCCCTTTCTCTGCTGCTCTTCGCACTAAGGTATACGTAGAATGTCGCCCGTTGTTGCTCTGTGTGGTGGCATCAGCCGAATTTTGCGTCTTTCTCGTCAATCCCCCGATGGCGTTCTTTTCCATTGCTGCTGCAGTAATTAATGCAGCCCCGCTATTATTTACCCCAAAATGTCCTAAGTCGGAGAGGAGGGGCACACCGTGTGCGAGACGATGCTGAGGTAAAGAAATAACCCAAAAGTACTCTCTCTGTCTCTGTATTTGCTTGTGTTTATTGCGAATATTTTCTCTTCCTCGTTCGTTCTCTCCGTCTGTCTGTTCTTTTCCTGGCACCGTGTTCAAGATGGTAGCAGCAGCAGCATGCAGTCTGTTGTCGATGGCTTCTAGATCGTGTTCCGAGATGGATTTTTGTCGAAAGCGGGCGTAGGCTCGCTTCCATCTTGCTCGTTCTCGTACGACGTGGCTCCGAGTTCTTTTTTTATTAAAAGAACGGGGGAATGAATGGAATCTCCCTTTTCGAACTTCGTTCTGTCTCGTCGGGGTATTGGTGGTTTTTGAGATCTGTCTGCGATGGTGCATTTTACCGGAAGTAAGGAATGAGAGTCCAAAAATATGTTAAGTTGCAACAACACAAGTAAGTGTTATGTTGTTGTTAAAAAGTAAAAAGCAAAAAAAATATGCATGAAAATCATGACACTCATGAAAAATAACTACCAATCTACTCTGTATGTCACTGCTTATTTATTTATAGTGATGCTTAAAAGTAGATTTGTAGTTGATAAATAAATAAATATATATAAACAATGTTTTCGTAACATGAACCGTGACTGAACAAACACATGAACATACAAAATACGTGTAAATTTGTATTTCGATTTACACGTATTTTTTTCACACACACTATCAACACCCTATCTTACTTTATTTACCAGTATTATGTGTTTGAGGCTGTGGTATTGTAGCCAAAACGTATCAAAATATCGAAGTGCACGTTGTTTCCTTCATTGTCACACAAGATCTTACACATAAAAGTATATATATTAAACGAAAATTTAATATATCGCTAACAAATATCACTTAATATGTATTGAGATGTACTTAAAATCATGATATTCAAAGTAGATACTCCTCATATCTGTGAAATAAAAGTGTCTAAAGAACACATAGACAATTGAAAACAATAAATAGCATTTTGTAGTTTTGTCATTCACACATTCATTTTTATATCAAGTTCACAGAAAAGTCCAATTTTACATGCTTTAAAAGTCAGTGTAGTGCATATATATCTTGCTACTGTGCATTCTGCCTTCCTCAGTACTGAATTGTTTACAACAAATAAATTTTACTACTCTTTTGTATAACAGAAATATGAATCACACTGGATATTATAAAGTATGCTATAAACAAATACTTATAACATAAAATTGTGGAGTGCATACATATCTGTTACTACTGTAATGTATTTTGCATTTCACAATATGGATTCAATTTTACTGCTTTAGTTTGTTTACTGTTTTAGTTATGTTTTTAATAAAACAATAAATAGCATTTTGTAGTTTTGTCATACACACATTAATTTATATATCAAGTTCAGCACAAAGTACAATTTTACATGCTTCAAAACTCAGTGTAGTGCATACATATCTGTTGTTGCAGTGATGCATTCTGCATACCACAGTATTGAATTGTTTACATCAACTCAATTTTACTGCTCTTTTGTATAACAGAAATATGAATCACACTGGATACTATAATGTATGCTATAAAAAAAGTACTTATAACAGAAAATTGTGCAGTGCATCTATATCTGTTACTACTGTAATGTATTTTGCATTTCACTATATGGATACAATTTTACTGCTTTAGTTTATGAATGACTGAATTCTGTGAAGCATAGTGCTTACAACCATTATAGTTCTTATGATAGAACATGTAATATTAAACTCCTTACGTAGAAATATTGACTTTGGTTTTGAAATGAAGATTGTGTCTATCTAATGGCTACAATAACAAATTATTTTGAAATATATCCAAAGACAGAAATGAAATCCATGTATTTTACATACTTAGTAAACGAAATTGAGCCATTGTTAAACAGTGTGTCCTTTTAACATTTTGTAGGTGGGAAACTAAAGCAATGGATAACATCCATACATTGGATCCACGAAAACAAGAATTATTAGAAGCAAGATTCATTGGGAATAGAGTAAGTTTATTATGGGATTCATATTGTCCTAAATTCATTATTTTTTTGTAGGCATTTATTTAAAAGTTAAAATAAATACAAAATTTTCATTATATTGTGTATTAAACTTGGAATTTTGAAAAATAAGAATGAAAGGTTGGATTTTTATGTTTAAAAGAAATAATTGTTATTATTTGGAGATTAAATTGTATTGTTTTGATATTTATGTGCAAAAATCTGAATTTTAAAGATTTTGTATGTTTTTTGAAGATATGTTACTGGTAGTGACTGTAACATATGTTTAAACTTTATGCTGAAAGTTGAATCATGTTCATTTAGATAATACATAATCATGCTTAATTTTTTTTTTTGAGTAAAATGTATTATTAATAGATATATTATGTTTTAGACATTTGATATTTTTAATTCTTTTACTGTTTATGTTCATATTGCCATCTCTAAATGCTTAATATGTATAATAAATATTGAGTGACATGACATGTCTGAATAAGCCGTATTCTTCACCAAGCAGCCCTGTCTTTGGCTTTGGTCTTCCAATTCATTCTGGATGGAACCTAACCATCTGAATTTAGGCTATCTTATTTTCTGGGTGAAAACTTTTTCTGTATTCATTCCAGCTGACTATGGGGTCAGCTGATCTTAACTTTTGAATACTCATGAAATGAACTATATCTGGAATTTTTCAATTTATGTATAATTCAGTATTTGTTCATACACTTGGATACCTGCAAAAATACTGCTTAAAATTTTTCTTAAAAAAAAACTGCTAGGGTTTCTTTATCTTTTTCTGTCAGTGCCCCTGTTTTTGCTGAATAACAGGTCTTATATCTTATATAATGTTAATTTGTTTTTTCTTTTTAAGTTTTTTTTTTAAATTGGTTAGTAGCTGTTACTGCTGTGAATTTTAACTGATATATTGTTTTGTATGTACTTTAAATCTATAGCTGCCTATTTCTAGAAATGAATGGTTCTATTCTGATTTTAAACAAGGCATAGATTTGGTTTTAGTTTCGTAAATGTTAAGGTTCATTTTCCAAAAAAAATAAGTGCCTGTTTAAGTGCTTTAGGCGTTCTAGCAATTATATCAAATAATAAATAATAGTTGGTAATAATTTGTTTTGTGTTCATTAACTGGAGTGAAATTATAAATGAAAGCATTCCTGACTTGATAATGCTTATCTGCTAATTTTTTTTTTGGCTAATGCCATTTTGTATTGTTTCATGCTATAATATAAACAATACCATTGTTGTAGGAGTATTTTTATGTAATATATTGTAATAACAATTCAGTGAATGCAAGAAATGAAAAACGGTCAGTCAGAATCCTTCAGATAGGTCAGTATGGGTCCATATTTTCAGAGTTGAGTTGGTATTTGATAAAAAAAATAGTTTTAGGCATGTATGTTTTTTATTGGAATATTTTAAAATTGTGAAAATAAGGGCAGGATAGCAAGCAACTGAAAATGTGTAGAAAAAATGAAAAAAAAAATTTATGCGTGTGTGAGAGATACATGCCATTTTTTTGTGAGTAAATAGATTTTTGTGCTTTGGTTAGATCAAACATTTTTCTTATTTTGCTGTTCATTAAAATTTGACTATGTATTAGTTAGTTCCTATATAATATCTCAAGTTTTGTATAATAATGTACATGTATATGCCATTTATATTGTACAATTTTTATATAATATTACTACATATAATATTTAATCTATATTGTAATTCTGTCTGAGTGGGGAAGTTATTTAACATGTTCTCCTCTTTGTCAAATGTATTTGAGTTTTATTAGTCTATACCACATCCCATTTTAGAACTTGACTTAAAATCCAACAGATTCCATAAAGAATTTTTACAACTGCATTATTACAGAATAATGCTGGTCAGTACTTTCAAAAATGTCAGCCAGGGGTGAATGGGCTACAGGATTATCTCAGAATTCTGGATTTAGAAAAAAATCATATGATCTAGGTTAAAAATTTCCACTATCATAGTTTAATTTCAAAGAAGCAAAAAAAATTTTTTTAAATAAATTAAAAATGTTTCTTGACAATCTTTTGTTATCACTTGTGTTATATGCCATTAATTTATCTTTAGTTCTGGGTTTTTAATGACGAAGGATATAAATTCCAGGGTATTTTACTTAGAGGCACAATCACCTCTGTAGGATATTGAAGAATCTTCCAATTTAAATCTGTTTAAAACATTTTTTGATTATGAGACGAATCGTTTTTTATATTATAAAAATGACTTAGTTTCTTGCATTTCATACTTAGGTACTTGTTTTTGCATTCCCCCCCCTTGTTTTTTCTCCAATATTTTACTTCTGTCTGGCTATAATTTGATTTAGCCATTAAAATCACTGCTTAAAATTGACTAACAATAATGAATCTAATATGAGTAGCATGCAATTATTTATTATGTGTAATTATCTTTTTTTAGTTCTGGGTTTTTGGATTATGAATGATATAAATTTCAGGGTGTTTTACTTAAAAGCACAATCATCCCTAGTCAGTGTTTTCTCAATTTTGATCAGTCAGTTCAGTAGCCTCTGCCACGATTTCATGCCTAGGAACTTAACTTTATTTTGTGTTATTTCTTGCTGTATAGTTTTTTTCATGTCATTAACTAGAGGTGAGTTGATATGTGTTTTTGTGTGTTTTAGGGTCTAGTCAATTTCAATCTCCATGCTCAGCCATTGCCTCTTCAGCTGCAACCGAATTCTCCCATGATGACACTTCCAGGCAGCCTGCCCCTTCCAGCTCAATCTGCGAACATAGGAATCAACCACGCTTCCTCAGGGACCAGCAGTAATAGTAATATCAACCACAATCCAGATTCAAATCTCAGTGCCGCAAGCTACGGATCTCAGCCAAGTGATAAGGAACTAGATGTGAGTCAATTGAGACGTGTCTATGTGATGAGGCAAAATTATTTCTCTCTGTTTACCGAGAAAGAGTCCCTGTTATTTTGAATCACTGGGCAGTGAGGGATCCTAAGAAATTTTTGTTTGTGACTCCATTGAAGAAACAGTGAAGTCCAACGTAGAAGAACTTTGAAGTTTATTAAGATTAAAAATAAATGTCTTTACAAGACATGAGCTTTTCATCAAATGCACACTTCTATCACACATTTTCCCCGACAGTGAATGATGATGTGAATTTTTTCCCACGAGACCGACTGCCTAGTCGGTGTCAATGTCAATCAGAAATGAGCTTTGATTATTTGGGTTAGCTCTGAAACCACATAGGCAGCCATTTAGATAGTGGAGAAGTGAATTATTTTCCTGGGACAGCTTTAATATGAAAGTTTGACTTTAATTGTATATGTATAGGAATATATCAATATATTTATATAATATATAGTTATATATATATCTGTATATATGATTTAGGGTTCTTATTTTTACAAGAGACCCTGGCTATTTATTGCATGTGTGATAACACAGGCCTGTGAAATTGAAATTTTTGAAAAATACAAGAGAAGTTTTTTCTTATTTTTAAGTTATTTGGTATGCTGATTTCGAAAATGACGTCTATTTTTTTCCATCACGTCAGGATTTTTTGTAAAATTGATGTACATATTACTGGTAATATCCTATATGGAAAAAATGCTCTCGAACTGCTAGCTTGTACTGACTGGCAACAGTGGTTTTTTTTCTATTCATATGAGTTTATTTAATCTGTTTATGATTAGGCATATTAATTTTTAAACAACAATTAAAATTAAAAATGTATACATTTTGTATATAAAGAATGAAAACCATAGCAACCAGAACGCATGAGCTGCACCAGGGCGAGACAAAAAGTTCCCTCGTTATGAAATTTTTTACATTAATTTTATAAGAAAAACACTCCTAGAAAACCCCCAACTACCTGTTTTAACGTTTTATTAAGGTTTATATATACAATAAATGTAAGTTTGAAACATATTTGAAACTCATTAAGAAACAGACATTTAAATTTAGTTACGTACATTTTTTCCGTTAAAATTTCTTTTTGACGTTCTTCTTTTACGTTCAATCTTATCTTCATCTCTTGCTAACATCCAACAATAGTCGGCAAGCATATTCTTATTCCACCTACCTTGATATTTTCTCTCCATATCCTTCATGTCTTGGTGGAACCTTCTCCCTGTTCTTCGCTGACGGATCCTAAATTTTCGGGAAAAAAGTCCAAATGCGATTGGAGGAAATGCAATTTTACACACATGGAGCAGCCCAACACTTGAAATTTGTCTAGCTGTTGCCAACAATTCTTTTCAATTTGGGATCTTTGTGATTGCCCAGAAATTTTTCCACAACATCTTTGAAGGCAACCCAAGCTTCTCTTTCCTTTAATTTCACAGTTGTCTCAAATTTGTTATTCCTAATAAGTTTTCGGATGTCTGGTCCTACAAAGACTCCCTCTTTCAATTTGGCTTCAGAAAATCCAGGAAACTTTTTACACATATATTTTAAGCAATCACCATCTTTTGGAAGAGCCTTAACAAACTGCTTCATAACACCTAATTTTATGTGCAGGGGGATAGTAATATTTTTTTTGATCAACCAATCTTTCTCGAATTACATTTTTGGTACCAGGCGCAAGATTTCGCCTTTTGAGCCAATCTTTTCTGACCCAATATTGTGTTTTATCATGGCTGTCTCACTCACAAATAAAACACGGAAATTTTGTATACTCGTTTTGTTGACCGAGAAGCAGGGTATTGATTTTTAAATCACCGCAAATGATCCAGCCGTGGTTGTCATATTTTATTTTTTTGAGAACGAGAGCTAGGTTTTCATACCTTTCTTTTAAATGCACTGAGTATTCAACTGGCACAGACACCCATTGGTTTCCTTGATGAAGTAGGACAGCTTTAAGGTTCCTTTTTGACGAATCTATAAAAAGCCTCCATTCATCTTTATTGTAGGGAATCTTAAATTTTCTCATCAATCCAGGAACATCTGAGCAATAAATGAGGTTCTCGTCTTCGTCAAAATACTGAATAAATTCCTTTTCACGATTCCAGTACAATAAAAAGTGGTTCCTTTGGCCAATAAGTTTTTTTCTTTCAATCTGGAGCCTAATAATTGAGTTGCCTCTTTCACAGACTAAGTACTGGTGCTTACATGAGGTCACTGATAAGGATTCGAGCGTTGCTATAGGTTAACAGCGATTGCGACAGGACGGAAGGATGATGAACAGATACATTGCGCGTTCCTAGGCTCTTCCCAGGCTCGCACACTTCCAGGAATCTGTCTAATTGGCGATCTGGATCAACATTGAAGCTTTAAAAGCCCTAAAATACTAACTGCGCTGTTGTAGTTTAATACAGAAGGGTAATTTTGAGGATTTCATCACGGTAAAATGTCAAAACATGAAGGAAAGTATGAAAGCAAAATAAGTGAGAAAAATTCATAAAAAAACACATAGAATTCAATTTTTCAAAAAAATGTGACGTGATAGACATTTTTAATGATTCTTCTCAAAATCAGTACTAAAAAATACGTTAAGTTTAGATGTCACATCCCTTGTATTTTTTTCATCGCAGGCCTGTGTAATCAGCCCTTACCTGATATTTTAATAAATATACTAATTTAATATACTAAGATATTTTAATTTCATCATTTTATATAATGTTCTCTTTTATTTGTGCACAGATTTTTTATATTTAGTTTATATAAGGCTATTATTGAACATTTTATTAAATTTTAATTTACATTTAATGTTAGAGTTCACAAATTTCTTGCTACTGGGACTTGAATTATTTCTTATGACAGTAGAATTATCGCTTTGAGAGGTTTATTCCACATTTACTTTATTTTATTAATCTTTCGTTAATGTTTGTATTTCAGACTCCTGAAAAACATCATAGAAATACAAGGGGATCTGAAAGAAAAAGGAAAAGGAAAGATGATGGTAATATAATAGACATTTTTTCTCTATTACAATGTATATTTTTAATTACTTACTCTGTTACAAAAAAATAGCCATACATGTTTAGTTCGTCAAAAGAATTGAAAACTGGTTGATATGTAAATCAAAGTGACTGGGACCCTATTTAAGACTAATATTTGATTTGAAAGAACGCAAAGTCAACTACAGGAAATGCAGTGCAAAATAAGTTAGATTGTCATTAAATAACTTTTCTCTGTTTAATATTATTTTCATTGCATAATAACTTTTTGTTAATTTTTTTTTATTGTTTTAGAATTCTGATTCCTCAGATATGGAACAAAATTGACCATATATAGAAATTGAATGTTATATAATTGGCTTTCTTTTATACGAATTATTTATTAATGTGGTAATTAAGGTTGTTATATCGATTCATAAATATAATAAGTTATTGCAATGTTTATGGACTGGGCAAGTCTGTAAATATTTATTTATTGTGTTTGATACATTTATTTTTACTTATGTGATTCATTGCAGGGTTGTGAGGTTTTAAGATTTTGACATCAGCAGGCTTGTAATTCTGTCACTTTTCTCACCTTTAGTCACTTTTTTTTTACAATTCATCACTTTTAGTCACTTTAAGTAAACAGTCACTTTTTTCAAGGTGTATCACAGTAAAAGTCTGTTGTTGAAAAAATAAAATCTGAATTAATAACAAAATATTTTAATAAAAGACCAAAAATGGGATGCTCTAATCTTATTTTTCTTATTAAAATGTCATTAGTCATATGGTTTCTAGAATTTAGCGATTTTTAAAAGCCGTAAAGAAGTTCCTGAAATGTACATTTGTACTGAAATGTACATTTAATACATTAAAGTAATTTACGTCAAAGCACACATTTCTCTTTTTCTTCACAATTTTTGTTTAAATACTCTAATCTAGCTATGTACATATTTCAAAACATCATTATTATATGCAGAAAATAGTGATTATAAAATGAATGTATTGTACGTATTCAAATCTAATTTATAGATTTTCTTGAATAAAAAGCAACGTTGAGTTGTGTTAAACAAAATTTTTAACTTTTTTGTATTTGAAGCTAAAATCATGTCTTGCATGAATCATTTGATTTAGAGTTAAAATAAATAGGAAAATCTTAATAATAGCATCTGTAATCAAGAGGACAAAAAAAAATCTTTTTTTAATTTTCAATGTTTAGTCACTTTTTGGTTACTCATTCTGTATTATTTGTCACTTTTCTCACCTTTTTGAAAGTACCTCAGCAGATAGGAGTGCGGATTTATTCCCCTTTTATTCTTAATATGTTTGGTTGTGTTAATAAATAATTAAAAAGACTGGGAGAATTCCAAGTTCTTATACACACGCCAAACAATTGTATTTCTTGAAATTTGTTATTGCCAGTGTGTTACATTTTATAAGGTATTCACATGATATAATGAGACAAATTGCATATCAACACACCTAAACATCATGTGGGATTTTAAACTCACTGAACTTATAAACTGTTCATCACTTTTCGTGTTTTGCTTGGGATTTTGGCACATACCGGTTCATAACCATGGCTTATAGAAAAAAAAGTTAATCAATACGGGGATAGATGATTTTTAATGAACAAAGACGTTACAGTCTCAATTAATAACCTGTCATTTGTAAGCGGAGTTGTGAGTGTAGTGCCATCGCAACAGTGGTGGCAACATCTTAAGTGACTGATGGCTAACAGCTAAATTTAAAAGTGCACTCCAAAATAAATAAATGATATCTGTTGCTGAATTTTAGATCATCACCTGTACTTATTTACAAGTTTACTGCATAATATTAATTAAAGATTTTTATGAATTATAGGGAAAATGTTTCTATATTTTTTGATTTAATTTATTATTTTTATGTCTGCCATTATTTACCTTTTTTTTTGCGTACCACCCGCCAGCAATTCGCATACGACAGGTTGGGAAATGCCGTTATAGATAAGTCAGTATGTGAGAGCAAGTATATTTTACCACTATATAGTAAAGAAGCATGCTTGATTTTAAGAATATTTTAATTTTCATATAAATTTATCAGGGTTGCTCGATTTAAATAGTGATTTAAACCACGATGTAAATCAGTTGATTTTTTTTTTTAATCATTGATTTAAATCAATTTTTAAAGATTGAATTTTTAAAAGAAAGCTGTTAGTAATAAGCACAATCGGAAAATATGGACAACCCAGAGTGGCTCCCAGATGGTTTCAGGAGGCTGCTGCACCCTGTATTATTAAAATAGCACCCTACCTGCTATTCATTTCTTATTCGCCATCTCTTTCTTATCTCTGTCAAATGTTTCCGCCTTTTGTATTAAAAAATACTGGCACAGTAAAAATTTCATTATCATAACTTGAAAAGAATTATAGCACAGGTAAAACTCATAAATTTTTTAAATTTGTGTGTTGTTATCAGTTTGATATTTCTTCCAATGGTTATTTATTTTTGTAACATTATATACTTTAAGTTAATATCTGCTGTTTTGAATTTATTTTTCCTAAACAAATGACTTTTTTAGTCGCCATTGAAAAAATGCCTTCAAGAAGGATTTTTTACTAAAATCTGTTCTGAGGATGATTATAAGTCAATGTCTCCCTCTTTAGTTTCATTAAAAATCTCCAAAATTCTACGATATTTTAAGAAATGGACAGTAGAGCAGATAAAAAAGGTATTACCAATGTCAACAATTAAAATCCATACTCATGCAAGAGTCATTGTTTAAAAAAATAGGAATTAAAAACTTTGTTGGCGAGTTGATGGTCTGTTGAACTTTTATACTATTTTTTAAAGTCAAATATGGGTGCAGTACATATGCTAGGATATCTTATTCTGTCATGAGTCTCATTAATTGTAGGTCGATTTTCACGTGTGGTTTGTAAATCAGGTGGTTTTACGTACACACATTTATGGGAGTTTCAAATCATATAATTTTGATACTTGCATTATATTATTACTCGTCATAATTTAGTTATAATATTGACACATGCATTAATATTGATTTATTTCCCTTTCAGCTACTAAATCTGTAAGAGAAAATGCCAAAAAAATTAATGACTACTTCAAGGTAATTATTTGAAGCTAATGTGAGTTTTTAGAATTGGAATTTTTTAAAACTGTTTATTAAGATATTTTTTTTTTTTTTTCTTAGGGTCATAGCCCTAGTCGGTATGCGGGTTCTAAGTCTCCTACGCCTCAGAGCTACATGGTGAGTGAAATTTATTCCCTTTTATAAACTGTTTAATGGAATATATAATGTAGTAAATGATATTTATTATTGAAGTATTCGATTACTAATGCTTCTAGTACTAAGTCAATTACTAATTTTTGGAACTGTATTGTACTTTAATCAAACCTCTTGCCGGACTTAAACTCTCTCTCAAAATTTTTTTACATATTCCTGAGTCAAAAAAAGCATTTTTGTTAATGGATGAAAATTAATATATAACTAATGACACCATGTGCGTGAAAGATTCATAAACATGGCCCATTGCAAAGTTTCCGATGATACTGCTTCCACAAGTACCTTGTAAATATTCTTATATTTTTGAGTACGGGCAACAGTAGCAAAATATAACAAAATTGGCAGTAGCAACGCATCATCTTTGAATGTTATTTTTCTCTTTCTTGTATGACTTGTCACATCAACCAAAAGGGGGTTAACCTAACAATATTGGATTCCTAAATAGTTCTTAACACTAGAACAACAGAATGGGTCATTTTTGTTAGATATATACCATTGGTAGGCAAAAAAGGTTGTGAAAAAATGTTCACTTACCTTTTCTCTAGGCTCCGCTTTCAGTCGTCTGAGATACTTCAGAACTTGTTGCACGCTAATTGAGCATGTGACTAGTATTATGAAACTATACATATATTATAATATAGAAAAGACATTTAATTAGCAAACGAAGGTAACATGACAACAGCTACCAGCACAGGACAGAGCAAAACTACATCTGAAAAATAATATACAGAGAAAAGGATAAAAAGAGTTGATACGCCGAACAATGGCCGATTGGTTAGGGTGCTGGACTTCGGGGGTTCAAATACCGCTGTGGCATGGATGTTCGTAGCCGTTCGGAATCGGTTTTAAATTAGGTCCCAGTCTCATTAGCGCTCGTATTGCAAAAAAGTAGACCGTAGCACTCCAAACCAAACCAAAAAGAGTTGATAAATTTGGCGATAAATTGCTGTTTTATGGGATTGTTGTTCATCTTTAACAATTCTCATCCAACAATTTTGACCCAAAATCTATTTGTGTCTAATTTTCTCAAAAATTGAGTAATGAAATTGAAATAAATTTCTTGACTTTTCCTAATTTTATACCCACAAAAATCTACGAAAATAATATTGAAGAATCTGTTCCTATGTGAAAAATGGTTCATGACTAAGCTTCCAAACAAATCTGTAGATATTTGTTCTAACTGTAAAATACTGATATGTAGAAAAATGTACAAAATATATATAAAAGAAAGTTGCCCAAACAGCACTGAACTGTGCAAGAAAGCTTGACTGATAAAGACATGCCAAGTACTCGGGATTATCTGGAGAAATGAATGAAGTGTTATGTGAGGCAAAAAAGGTTGCTAAGAATACAATTACTTTAATTACATAGAATGCAGTTTAAATTGTATATTTAAAATGGCATAGCATAAGATTTGTGTTTTTGAGTGTGACATTGTAAAGTGTTGTGTGTTTCAGTACGCTCCTGTGCAGCAGAACATGAGTTCACCTTCTACGACTCCTTTAAGTGCTGGCCTCGACTACTCCAGTTTAATGGCTCCCCCTCTGTGTCCTTCCCACGCTGTATATAGATCTGTTCAAACCGACCTAACTATTAACAAAATCAAAGAGCTTGAAAACAAGTCTGCTCTCGACTTGGAGATGAGAGACAACAGGATAGAGGAATTACAAAGGGTAAGAAAAATCTCATAACACCACCCGTCAAATAGGATGGATTCAATGCTTTTCTAATGGAAGCATTTTATGCTATTTTCTAAGGTTTTTGATAAATTTTTCTTTGTTTTTGCAATTTTTACAGAATACTTTTTTGTCGATCCTAAATCTGCATTTTCCACATATATAATTTGAACATTTTTTTACATATATCCCATGTTTTATTTTCTTTACAATGCCCAATCTGGCATTAATGTCTTATCTTATAAAATCTATGACTGGATTTGGAAATTTCCAACTCAAGTGTTGGGAATTTGAGATTTTTTTCCTATAAAGTTTTCTTGATTCTTCTGTTAATTCAGTTAAGAATCAATGTTTAGAATTGTTTCTGCCACACAATTCCTTACACATAGGCATTTATATTCATTCCAAATTCAGCACATTAAAATCAGATGCACTGGCTGTCTACATGAAGCAGCACAAGCAGAATATTTGCGAGCAATCTGATTAAAAATATAAACTCTGCACTTGGTGTTTTTTTTTTTTTTTTTTTTTTTTTTTTTTTTTTTTTTTTTTTTAGAACTATTATTTTTGGCAGCTTTTTCTTATTTTTAAAAATATTTTTTTAATAATTTAGTGTATAGAGAGTAATATTTCGAGAAAATATCTGCTTTTTGATGGAGAAAATGTGTGGAATTTGCTTAAATGTATTAGCAGTCAATTTGACCATTCGTTGTGCTTCTAGCTATAATTAAAAATAACATTTTTGATTCTATTGTGATTTAGTTTGTTATTGGTACCAATAAAGATCAAGGATTTTTAGAAAAAAAAAGAAAACTGTACTATAGGAATTATTTTAGGAATTATTAATTATTAGAAAAGAATTAGAAATTTTACTTTAGGAATCTGACCTGAAATAGAGAAAATGGTTCAAATGGCTGCTCTGGTCCATCTAGTGTTAAAGTAGGCTTGAAGATAAAATACCATATATTTCCATATATAAGCTGAGAATTTTTGGGGTAGGTTTAAAACGGAAGGGTCAACTTATATATGAATCCGTGGATCAGGTGTAGTATATGTTCTTCTTGGTGATGTTTTTTGCCGTTAGCAAAAACAATTTTTGAAACAACACATTGATAAAGTGAAGGCATTCTTTGATAAAATTATTTCTATATTGTCAACTTATGCTTTTCAATAGTCTTATGAATAGTGTTTATTTAAACTTCATATTTTCTGTCACTCCTCTTAAAATAGGAAAAAAATTTCTTTTTTTTTCTTTTTCTTTTTTTTTTTTTTTTTTGGTTGGGGAGGAAGAGAAACAAGACTTTATTATTGCAATGGTTATGAATGTATTAGGATTAATAAAATGTTGTATAAATTAAACACATATAAAAGTGTTTTACTAAAAGTACCAAATCATCAAGTAAATTAAAAAAAATTACTGTTTTTTTTAATTTTATTAATCATTTTGATGATTGAATTGTAAATTTGATATAATTCTTTGTTAATTAAACTGAAGAATTTTATGGATTACATGTTTTTTTTCTTCTGTAGAATGAAAAAAACAGAAAAATTTTTCTATAAAATCAAGTATGTTTTTTCTTTAGAGTGAATGATTTATTTTAAATTTTATGTAATTAACAAAATTCTTCAATTCTGATTTCAATTTCAAACACAGAACCATATAAATTTAGAATTTAAATGTCATCAAAATTATTAATAAAATTTCAAACACTTTTTCAGAATGAGAGCAACAAACTAAATAATTGATGAAAATTTTCTTTAATTAAAAAAAATAATAAAGAAAATGATTTTTGTATTTTGCACATAGTTTTGTTTTATTAAAAAGTTTTTAAATTTACCGAATGATTCTGTAAGTTTTTTGTTTGACTGTACATCGTAATGATCAAATGTTGTATTTAAATTTTGAGTAGTAGATTAGATATTGCATTTGTTATAATGACTTTTAACGTTCTGTAGGCCAACGAAGAGTTAAAGAGGCAGCTCACTGCTCAACAGAAATTAGTTGAAAAAACTAAGGAACAACTACAAAGGTGTCACGATGTTACTAAGCAATTATTAATTGAAAAGGTAATCTCGAAAATGGAGTTTTTTCTGTCTTTATAGAAATGTTACTAAACTGAAAATTCATGTTTGACATTTTCCTATTTTGTTTGTGTAATTTAATTGTCAGTGTCAGTATATAGTTTGTTTATCTTAAGATGTGAATAATAAACAAGTTATAGTCCCTGTGCAGGGTTCCCACGGTCCTTAAAAGTCCTTAAGAACTCCTTAATTTTAGCTTTCATTTTTAAGGACCCTTAAAACTACTTAATTTTTTGTCAAAGATCCTTAAAAACTTCTTCATTTTTAAATTGGAATGTGATCCATTTCTCCATCAATGTGATCCATCGTCGTCACCTGATTTCCTATCAGTTTTCTTATGGGACAGTTTTTTCTTAGTTACATATTATTTGACCAATAAATTATCTTTCGCATACTGAAAAGGTTTAAAGTATAAAGTCAGCTGCCCTTTCCTAACCATCAGCTAATAGTCTTGCAGATTTTAATTGTCATGTAGTATATATAACATATATTGTATGGCAACAGTTGTAATTACAGACGATATATAAAATCGTCTGCAGTTGTAATGTAATTGGGCTTTAGAATAAAGATGTTTATGCATGAGGTGTTTCGCTTTAATCTTGTCTCTTTAGGATACAATTAATTATGGTTGTACAGTAAAATCTTGAAATATAATATTGGCAACGAGGATGGGAAACGAACCCACGTGGGCACAGCCCAATGGATTAGTCCATTATAATGTAAAATACAGTAAAATCTTGAAATATAATATTAATTAAATGGGGGATGGGGAGTTTGTAGATATTTCAATTACTTATAAAAGTGTAATTTTCCTTGCATTGAATATAATAGAAAAGTCTAAAACTTTCTTCTTTCCCAGGCAACACCAGATATATATAACTCTTATATAAGTATATATATCAGTCAATTTTAATCCCTCAGAAAGTACTGTTTATAATGTTTTTATTCAAAATTTATTTTTAGTTTGATCACTTAAAAAAACTTTAGATATGCATTTTTCAAAATTAGGTTTTATCAAATAGATTTATCTTATTCATTTTTAGGCATTTTTAAAAACTTAATTCAGAAATATTGTAGGGCATCTCTTGAAGATGCCTTGTCTGGTTCATAATTGTTAAAATAGGTTCCTCGAGAAATAGAGTTTATGTCGTTATGCCGTGTATTTCAAGTAGGTCCTTAGATAGTCCTTAAAAAGTTCTTAATTTTTGTTCTGGAAAAAGAGTGGGAACCCTGCATTATGCAAATTTATCAGGGAGAATATCTAAATGGTTTTCCAGAAGAGATCCTACAATATACTATTCATACCTGCAAAGTACTATTTTCAAGAAAAAAAAATCAGACAGCTTTAAAAAATAATCAGCCATGACCTGGATTATATTGAAATTTTTTAAAAATAAAATCAATACAACTTCAGTTCTTGTAACTTAGAAATTTAATATAATAAAAACTAAGGAATATCTGCATTTGATTTATGTCTTGTATGTTTCTGATTGACTATTTATTACTAGAAAGGAAAAAAATAGAGCTTGCTAAATTTTAATATTATTGCATGATCATGAACTGAAATTATTTGAAATGCATAAATATGTATTATGATTATTGTATTTTGTTTTTCTTTTTAGTCATTAATGGAAAAAAAAGGCTTCCAGGCAAAAATGTATGCAAAATAGGTTAAGGCTCGGTCAGTTTGTAACGCAAAGGCAAGGGGCTTCGTTTGCAGAGAATTGGGTCGATGGTTTTGCTTTCACGGAATTAATAAAGTAAGTATTGTTTACTTTTTACTTAATGACTGATATGTACTATTATGTTTATTTAAAAATCCATGCTGTAATAGAGTTATTTATGCAAAACTTTTTAATTATAAGTTTGCTAAATATATATAGTGAGTAATATATAATTAAAAAAATATAAATATATAATTTCTTTGAAAGCATGAAAGCTTATTAAATCATAATTTGAGAATTTTAATGCCTTATTTTTGTGATTTTGTTAAATAGATATTAAGTTTCGAATAAACTATTTTATGTCTTTAGATTCCAATTTAATTGAAAAATGAACTAGTTTTATTATATATAATGAGCACATAAAGATGTTATTAATTACAGTTAATTTTTAATTAGAATTTTCCTGGGGAAAGGAAAGATGACAACTTTTGTTAATTATAATTTCTTGCACTCAAAATGAACCAGCCAGCTGTTTTGTGTGAAAGATTTTACTGATGCCAATGTATTGTAGTTGGCAAGTATGGTGTCATATATTTTGTGTTTGGAATGATTACAAAAAACTAATTACTTATTATAAGACATCGGTTTCTGTTTGGGAGTAGCTATTTTTAAATTATAATTTTGTCATCAAACGAGAAAAGTTTTAAAATATTATATTATAAATGTAAAATGCAGGCAAATTAAGTTTATATTAGAAACATTAATATCTTAAACAATAATAGATTTTCTATTGAAAAAGTCGAAATATCTGATGCATTTTAGTGTTCGTGCTGAACTATACTGAACCTTGAGTCTCAGGGACCCACTAATGACAAAAATAAGGGTCCTGCAGAAAAAAGCATCTTCAATTTTAAGGGAAAAACCATATATAAATAAAGAATATAATAAATATTACTCATATTTGTAAATGAGAAGAGATTTATCTTATTTGCAATTAATAAATTACAGACAAATTCAATTTTTTTCCCCAAAATTTTCTATTAGAATTAGAAGGAACCTCTACTAGTTTTCATTTTCTTAAGAGAAACTTCTTTCTGGAAGTTTCACCAGAAAAGAACACTTCTTCCCTTTTCCTTGAATTTTTTGGGTCCACAATATTTATAAAATTAGCAAAAACAATTAATCAAATTTACGTTCCTTCAAAATTGTCAAATTTTTACTTTTTCTTTCTTAGGTTGTTTCAAGTTTATAGGACCCAAAATTTCATTCTAATACATTATTATTATTAGTTCATTCTATCAAATTGTTTGGGTGTGTGGGACTCGAAATTTTGCCAAAGTTTTGTACTATTATTACAGATTTATATAAAAATTGTGCTACAGTGTGTAAACGTTATTCCTGCATATCAATATATATATATATATATATATCAGATAAATTTTTGGTTTTTATAACCCTGTTAAATGTGCAAGTCTTTGTGTGATTGAAATCATTGTAGGTGCTATCTGCTATCCAGGTATGGGATTTTGTTGGCATATCGTCAACTGAAATTTAAGGAGAATAAAAAAAAAAATTAAAATAAATAAAAAAAAAATATTTTCAAAATTACATTTTTACTTTGTGTGAAATGTTTTCCAGCATTTTTCACTTTATTTTGTGTTTACTTACCTGTACCTCTTATGTTATACTTGTACAGGCAGGAACATAAACAAAATAATTTAGCCACATTTTTTTAAAAATATATTATTGAGTGTGAACTGTTTGAAGTTAAGTATGTTTACTGTTTTTCTTCAAATCTGTGCTACTTGTTTTTTTTTGTTACTGATAGTTTTATAACAATCAGGCTTGCTTCTGAGGTAAACAAAATGTTTATATGGAAGTGTTTTTAATCCTTTAGTTAATTATTGTTTTTAATTTGTGTTAAGAAATCAACAAATGTTTTTTCTCCAAATGGGTTTTGTATGGAATGTTTTAACACATGGCCTAAATGAAAACCTCCCTCGAGGCATACAGACTTTTCATGTCATGTATTCCATATTAAGTTAATGATTTTGGTAGGATAATTACAAGACCTTTAAAGATGTTTAATTTTTTCTAGGAAACAAGAACAAATAGCGTTAGAAAGAGAAGAAATTGAGAAACAGCGCAAGTTGTTAGGTAAGAAGAAACCCAATGCAAACCAGCCAAAAAGCCGTGCAAATGCCAACACTACTTTAGCGAACGGGGATTTCGTCAGGCCCGACACACCTAAAGAGTAAGTGCTTCATTTTCATTTGAGAGAATTTTGAGTGGACGTATTTGAAATTGAATGGAATTTCCCATTTTTGTTTTTCAGTAGTCTCAGCTGGTCTGAGTACTATGAACAAGAAGAAATATTTAAACTACGACAAGTCTCCTTAAAAAAAGAGGACACTGATCTACAATTGGAATTAGAAAAATTAGAAAGGGAAAGGAATCTTCATATTCGAGAATTAAAGCGGATTCACAATGAGGATCAATCGAGGTAAATACAATTTATTCCAATGTTTGGCTCAAAAAAGTTCTCAGGTGGTGTTTGGCTGTTTGGTTGTGTTAACTCATTCTTTAAAGATTACTGAAATACTTTTTATTAATAAATATATAATAATGCACCTTGTTAATTCTTATATGTGTGTGTGTGTGTGTAAGAAAAAGTAAACTAAATCTATGGACAAATCCAGAAATTTTGTATAAAGCCCTGAAGACCGCCCCTTAATGAATAAAATATTTTTGGAAATGGATAAATCAGCAGCATATTATCATTTAAAAGTAGGAATTCTGAAAAATAGAGTGAATGTAGTGTCTTTCTGTTTATTATTCATTCATTAAATATTTTGTTTCTGTACATTCGGAGTAGTGATTCTTCCAATCGTTAGTTGCACTCTTTTACATTTCAGGATTGTCATAGTATTAAGGGGATGCACCCCCTTTAAGGAACTTTAAATGGAAGTTTGTTTTTCTCTTACCTGTTATATCTTTTTTAATTATTACTGCAAATACACAGAATTTTCAGTATTTGTTCTCATTACACATATAATTAGTTTTAATGAATTTACTTTGTTCCAAAAAAGTGAGAACTTGTTCTGCAGATTTTAAAAAATTTCCTACACACTATATGCAGACTTACAATAGCATAAAGTGAATTTAATGAATAGTTTTTGCTTTTTTATAAACAGTGATGAGGTGTCACTCTGCACCTATTTAAATTTTTACAAACATCAGAAATATCACACTCGGGTATTGAATTTTCAAAAAGCTAAAAATGTTTAAAACTTCTATTTCAAATACTATAAATATTAAATGAAATAGACAACAGCAAATAAAGTTGGTAGATTTTTCTCATAGTTCTATAATGTATTTTCTGTGAAGTTTTGAAATGAATTTGTGCAGTGGTTTTTTATTTATAGTGCACACAAATTGAATAAATGCCACTTTTAGTCAAATGTTTTATAGTTTCCTTAAAAACTATGATATTAAATGAAAAGATTGTGTAGTGGTACACGTTCTCATTCAAATATTCTAGGGAAGTTTGGCCATTTCTGAATCATTAGAAAGAAATATTTTTAAAATGTTAAAATCGTCAAATGAGGGCCATTTGGTTAGGGTGCTGGCCTTCGGTACCAGAGTTCGTGGGTTCGAATTCCACTATGGCATGGATGTTCGTAGCCGTTCGGAATTGGCTTTAAGCTGTAAGTCCCGTTCTCATGAGCCCTCGTGTTGCAAAAAGTAGATCATAGCACTTCAAACCAAATCAAACCAAAAATGTTAAAATCAGGAAATCCAATTTTTAAAGGTGATGTGCCCCCATAAACAGTATTCTGCATGTGTGTTTATATACATATGACAAATGTTTCTGATAAAAGTAGGGATAAACTGACAGTTTAGGTATAATTCAAAATTTTACATTTATTATCCCCTATTACTTAATTTACCTGGGCTTACTGGGCAAAGGCACTTTTTACAATGGCAGTATTGCAGGCATGCCAACTGCTCCGGAGAAATGAGAATAATTGATAACTCCGGTAACTTTCGAGATTGCTCTGAAAAATTACAAAACTTTGGAACCGTTGAAAAATTACAATTCTGCAATAAAATACAAAGTTTTGCAAAAAAATAATGCTGAATATGACTCTTAACACAGTAATGCTGCATGTTAAAAGTTTTCAATACTGTGCTGAAAAACCAAACTGAATTTAGGTGACATTTGAGTAGACAAACTAGAATCCTTGATGATAAAAAAATGGAAGTATTTGAATGAGGTTCCCTTTTGCTACAAGAAACACTGTTCTGAAAAATAAGTTGTTAAAGCTCAAAAAGATACTCATAAATTTTTAAATGTGTCAATTTTAATTTATCTTTTACAATTTACTAGTGTATAAGTATTTTAAATTTAATTTTAATTTAGAAAGCAATAAGGTATGTACTTATGTATAATCTGCAATTAGCATGTTAAAATTTCAAACGATGCTGTTGCTCCAGACACCTGAATGGAGGTTGGCATGTCTGATATACTTATATGCTTGTGTGTATATTATGAAAATATAAAGAGTTTCAGGATTTTCATTGTATTTGGGAGTGTGCTGCATGTGTGTATGTACAATCTGTATATAATTTTTTAAAATTGCATGCTGGTAAAATTGTACTAATTTTAAAATGAACAGATTGCAGCTATGTTAAGATAAAGTGAACTTTTGACATGGTTTCCGTGCACCTGGAAAGTCAGGGAAAGTCATTTAAAATCATGGATTTAGACAAAGGATTAATTTTGTCATGGAAAGTCTTGATTTTTCAAGTAAAATGAGTAAAAGTCATGGATCCGCTAAACTACCAATTAAAAAAATGCATTGAATTGTTTAATTCTATTTTTACTTGTCATTTGGCTGAAGTTACTGAGTTTGGTACTTATGTATAATCCTATTGACCCTATTGCCAAATAAAATTCGTTCGCCAAAGAAACTCAAAGCAAGAAAGCTTAATGGGTGGGTAAATGTATATTATTCTGGTTTTTTCTTAAATTGTAGATTAAAATTTTATTAATACAATAATAATTATTTTTTAATAAAAATTAGTTAAGATTTTTGTACAAAATATAAGTTTATCTCTAGGGCTGTTGTATATAAACATTATAGGGTTATCATGTTTGGCTATTATTCATGGTCACCTGTATTATACCTAAGTACCCTGAATTCAAATTGGAAACATTTTGATTGAAAAATGGCTATAGGATTAAACTTAGGTATGTAGATACAACAATTTATTTTTATGTATGTGAGTTTATTAACACTTATAAAGTAAGTTTATAGTTTTTTATGATAAAATTCCTGTTATTTCTCTAAAAGCATATATTTTATTTGTATGTACATCAGAAGTTTTATTCATATATACTTTAACGAAAGCTTTTTAAAGTCATGGAAAGTGATCTGCTAAATCAGGGAAAGTCATGAAAGGTCATGGATTTGAAAAATTTTATTTTGGCAGATACCCTGTTTTGAGAATAAGTGGGAATTGATAGGATTCTATAGTTTTTATTAACATTTCATAAGTACTGTGTTGCTTTGTAGTTTCATTTGATTTTGATTGTAAAAGTGTCAAATGTTGTTTCAGATTCAATAATCATCCTGTATTACACGAAAGGTACCTTTTGCTGACGCTATTAGGAAAAGGAGGATTTAGCGAAGTTCATAAAGTAAGGTTCTTTCGATTATTTTTAAAATGTTGTTCACAGGAATAATCTGAATTGAGTTTGATGTTGTATGGTAGTTTGATTTTTTTTTATGTCATCTGATATAACAAAAAAAAAAAAAAAATTACTTAACCCCTTCCAGGTTCATTTTATTTCAGGATTATGGGTAAAAAAAATGTCAATTTTTTTATGCTTATATTCATACATACATAATTTTTTAAACATAATAGCATTATTCGCATACAAAATTTCCTAAAAATGAATGTAAAAAAATCAATTTAAACGAGTAATTTACCTTATAGTTGGCTTTCTATACGGCAGAAATTATTAGACTTTGAAGTCAATTCACACTAATTATAGATATAAAGCCTAGAATACCTAGCTTTTATCTTGAATTAAATTTTATTTGTATCCTTTGCATTTACATAAATGATTATGAAATTATTAATCAAAATTTGATCGTGTATGATACAAACACAGTACAGCACAGAGTCCAACATCGCAATCTGGACAGTAGAACCTTGTTTCTCTCCATAATTTCTTACCTCTACTGTCTCTCTTTGAGCAGCAAATAGACTAGAAATCAGAAAAGTAAACAAAAGTATTCAAAACCATAAAAAGCACTTGTGAAATAATTCGGAAAAGACTGATTGCACAGTGTAAAATTTCACTTGCTTCAGTGTAAAATTTCACAGTGCCCGAGCTACACTTGGGATGAGCCAGGATGATGTATTTTGCTTGCCGAGTTCAGCTCGGGAAACACCGGGAAGGGGTTATTAAAAATTTCTTTGAGGCTAATAGAAATATCGAGAGAATGGGAAAAATAATCCAAACTCTGAATTAAAAATAAATAAATAAATTACCATGTTTAAGTCCACAGTGTATAAACAAACCTATAAAAAGGCTGTTAAAAAAATATTTCTTGGCAACCAATAAGTCACCAAATCAGAAATAATAAATGAAATGTTAATAAAAATGGGCAAAAAATAACAAAAAGTTATATATAATAGCACAATAAATGAAATTTGTGAGAAATTCTGAACTGAGGAAAACACTAAAATTGAAAAATAAGTTTAGAGTGGTTCTTACTTGTGCTGTAATCCAGCTAAAACAAGTAAAGAAGTCAGTGTTGAAAATGTCTCAAGAGAAACGAAACAAAATTTGTAGAGGAACCATTAATCTCATAAAAAATATAGTTCTCTAGAAATCTGGAAGCAGTACCAAAATGCTAAAAACAGCACCGTTCTAATTTTTTAGTTTAGATTTCTTAAAGTAGTGAAAAAGTGATAACTTCAGAGTAAAAATATTTTTGCTAGCACCTTGTCCTCAAACACGGCAAGAAAAGTTGGCTTAAAATTGTGAAATTTATAAAGAAACATATCAGTGCTTGCAATTCCGTCACTTTTCTCACTTTTAGTCACTTTTTTTACAATTGATCACTCTTAGTCACTCTTTTAAGTAAACAGTCACTTATTTCATGGTGTATCACAGCAAAAGTCTGTTGTTGAAAAAAGAAAATCTGAATTAATAACAAAATATTTTAATAAAAGACCAAAAATGGGATGCTCTAATCTTATTTTTCTTATTAAAATGTAATTAGTCATAGGGTTTCCAGAATTGAGGGATTTTAAAAAGTCGTAAAGAAGTTCCTGAAATCTACATTTGTACTGAAATGTACATTTAATACATTGAAGTAATTTATGTCAAAGCACACAATTCTCATTTTCTTCACAATTTTTGTTTCGATACTCTAATCTAGCCATGTACATATTTCAAAACATCATTAATATATGCAGAAAATTGTGATTATAAAATTAATGTATTGTATGTATTCAAATCTAATTTATAGATTTTCTTGAATGAAAAGCAATGTTGAGTTGTGTTAAACAAAATTTTTAACCTTTTTGTATTTGACGCTAAAATCATGTCTTGCATGAATCATTTGATTTACAGTTAAAATAAATAGAAAAATCTTAATAATAGTCTGTAATCAAGAGGAGAGAAGAAA
>CM063500.1:119486285-119497674 GCA_032207245.1 Pardosa pseudoannulata | reverse complement strand
AGTGTGAAGGATTTAAGAACAGAACTATTTCGATCATTATTCACCTTTTTAAAAAATCATAGTTTAATATAAAGAAAATGCATCTTTTATTTTTTATTAGTATCACTGGAAATTGTTTTTTTTTCACACTTTTTACCTTCAAATTTAAAAAAATTAAAGTTAAGTTCTTAAAAATATGTAAAACTAAAACTACCATGATTTAACTTTTTCATGGTTAATGTTTTTTAAAAACAAAATAATTTACATCAATAAGCGTGAAAGCGTTTGCAAAATAAGAGTGTGTAAATTTTGACAATTGTAAGGAACTTCTCCTCTAATTGTTCACCACTTCCTGAGGGTTTCCTTGAACGATGGTTCACGGGTTGCATCCACAGGCTGGGCCACTCAGCGAGCAAAGCGCGTAGATTCGTCCATAAGATCTGCTGCTCATTTGGCTGCCTTTAATCTTAGGAGAAAATCCGCCTCCGAAGCCATTGTTCGCCAAGGCTATTTTATCGTCTGCCGCCATGGACCACGATAAGCCATAACCCATCCAGACGATGGTGATGGCTTGCAGTGAGTCATAGTGGGGAGGGGGCTTTATATTTAAAATAAGAGACAGATAGTCGCCACGCCCTTGTGTAGCCTCCACACTATGGCCAGTTGTTCACCACTTCCTGATGGTGACCTCGAACGATGGTTCACAGGTCGCATCCACACGCTGGGCCACTGAATGAGCTGAGCGCATTGATTCGTCCATAGGGTCTACTGTGCACATGAGTGGCGCATCTGGCTGCCTTTGATCTTTGGAGAAAAACCGCCTCCGAAGCCATCGTCCGCCAAGGCTATTTTATCGTCTGCCGCCATCGGCCACGATAAGCCAAAGCTCCTCCAGACGGTGGTGATGGCTTGCAGTGGACCATAGTGTGGAGGCGCCTTTAGTATCAACATGTATGTATGTATTTGAAATTCGCTGGCGGAGCTGTCAAAAACTGAAAGTATTTGCTACGCAATTCAAAATGTCTAGATGAAATGTTCCACGGTCAGTCCTATTGACGGAGGTCAAGATATACTTTAGTTATTTAATCTTATATTTTCTTGCCTAACTGTTCCTTTCAATTTCGCCAATTTGCACGCCAATCTGTTTCGTTGCTGTGAATAACATTTGTAAAATTAAAAGTGTTTAACATTTTATTGATGTCACTGGCTCCATTTTTTAGCCATTTCCTGTAAAACTTAGGTAATTTTCTGTTAGCCAAGTTCAAGGACACATCACCAAATATAGCGCTTTTGTTTCTTTAATTTACACTGTTTATGAAGTTTAGATCAGATGTGTGATTCGGTTTATGTAAATGGGTTGCTTTATTTTGGAATTTGGTTTATAGATCTAATATATAATGTAATCTAAAAACTAATTTAAATTTTAAAATGAATAGTTCATTTACTTTAAAATTGCTTAATAACTATTTGCGTACCTTAATTATTCAGACCGAAGGCTGAGTGCGAAGAAGCTAGTCTATATATGAAATGAGCCTACATTGATTTATTATTACGTCATTTATATAGCTGAACTTGGCATCGTTGGCATTATTTCGAAGGCTGCCTCTTCTGAAAATGAGAACTGTGTCGTATGCCGGCATTGAAGGTCACGGAAAGGTTAAAGTGCTCCGATTTCCAATTACTGTGCATGATTAGATCCCCCAACCTGAGTGGTCGCGGAGAATAATTGTATTGCCAGACATTTTCGTATAATATGTCTTCTCAACTACTCTACACCACTCACTATTCCATTGTTTTTGCACGATCAGCGTGTCATTCTAGTTAACTTGTTGGTTTCGCCATTTTCATTTTTTTTTTTTATTCTGTTACAGTATCGTATATTCTGGCGTACTACACACACTTTTGATAATACAAAAAAATTAAATCGACATTTACGGGTGCACGTATGTGCCCCATTGAGATGGGATAGATCGAAAAATGAAAATAGGAGCATAAAAAATAGTTCTTGCATTTACTTAAATACCGTTTATTTAAAAGAAATGACATCCCTTGTAAACTTTAAAATTTTCGTTATATTCTTCTTCCGTTATATTTTCTCCGTCACTTACCCTAATCCATTCGTTTTTCGTTCCATCTAGATTCTTAGATATACGACACTTTTAAATTGACTTTTGAATGACGTCAAGTTTGATTTCATTCCATGCTATTTTTATAGACGTAAAAAAAGTGAACGCGTTAGTGAAGCATATATAAGAAAATGAAAATACAGTAAAACCTCGGCATAACGACCCCCTGTGGGATCAACATCCTAGGGTCGTTGTAACGAATTGAAAAAATAATAATAATAATTGAGCAAAGAAATGATGCAACAGTCCATACCTAGAGAACACTTCTATTTATTTGTATTTCCATTACTGAATTTTAGAAAAAAAAGTCTTTGATAGAAGCCCGTTTCGAGTTCATTTGGGAATTTTTCATTATCACTGATTCCATATCCGTCAGATTTTGGAAGAAAATCTTCAGAATTAAATTGTCTTTCCAAATATGGACGCAAGGCATGGATTTGCATCGAAAGCTTCTTTTTCATTCATTTGTTCAAAAGCTTGGACGACTTCTTCTCCGTCGTCGGAATCGCAGATGTCTTCGTTTCCGGTCATACGGGCAATAAAATCGTCCTCGTTCTAATTTTCTTCGCAGCACTGTAAAGTTTCGTCTATCGCAATTAGCTCATCAAAAGATAATTGAAGATCCGGAAATTCGACACTGAGGAGCTGGGTCATTTCATGAGTGTCTGGAGTGTCATCTACCTAGGACATCAATGTCGTACGCGACGAAAGGTTCCTTTAAGCAATCACAAAGAGAGGAATACAGATTTCGTTTTTGAATAATCGTATTAACATGGACAAAACGTTAATAAATGATCCAAACACACTCCCACCCTATCAAGTATAGTCTTATTCTTGATACAATGGCAAAGGTTAAACTTTGACCGCCGGACGTTTGAGGAAGCCATTTACCGTTTTCGCAGTTACTACTCGTACGTTCCCATCTTTGCCGGGATGGACTTTGACAATGCGCCCCAATGGCCAAACACTACAAGGCACATGTTATCTCCTTTTCAGTAAAACGCCATCCCCCACAGAAAAATTCGGAATCCGCCGTTTCCATTGATAACGTTGTTGTAAAGAATTCAAATATTCTTTGTAGAACCTTTTCCAGACACTTTGTTTCATCCGTTGAAGTAGTTCTCAACGTTTCAACAAGAGGGTATTAACAGCCGAAAAATCCTTATCCGGAATCGCATCCCCACTTAAAAAATGCGACTACTTCGATGCGTTAAAATGAGGTATGATGAGTCCTAGACAACGGACGCAAGTTTTAATACAGCCTCGATCTGTGATGTGAGAGTAGTTAATTCTTCAAATATTAATTTTGTTTCACCAATAAATGAAAGTTAATTTTGTTTCACCAATATTTTAAATGAAATTTGATTGAGCGTATGCCAGATTCCCAAAGTCCTTCAAAATGAGGAGAAGAAGGGGGAGGGATAATTTTCCATTCTATAGCTGACCGGGATAAATAATTTAGAATCAACTCATTACTATTTATTGACATTAAAAAGACACGCAGCTCTGATAACTTCCTTTTCGTGCCTACAAAATGACTACCATTATCGGAGAATAAAAGTCTCCTAGAGACGAGCAGCAAGAGAGGCAAATCACTAATTCCTTCGATGTGATAAGACACACGAAAAGTGATATACAGCATTTAGTATATTTTGAGCAACGACCCTTATAGCTTTTCAACTGCAGAGTCAACTCCATCAGATGAAAATGGTCTATCAAGGGTTACTCTCTGTCAGGCAAACTGCCCATCAGTGGGTTGGCAGATGACGGTATATCTGCCAATCTGTGGCAAACAACACATTTACGAACAAAAGATAGAATAAGTTTTTCCCTCCAACAATCCAAAAGTTTTGTTTTGAAATATTTACTAATCAACTGGGTCCAGAATGAAGATGCGTAATATGAAACTGTTTAACCAGCAAATAAGCAATCCTACGCTTCCCCGGAATAATTACTGGGTGTTTAACATTAAAATTCAAATTAGAATTTTGTGACCGACCTCCCACCCGTCATATACCATCTTTGTCTAAAATTGGGGAAAGGGAGCTCTGAGAAGAAAGTGGTAAACTATCTTTAAGTTTCTTTATGTCATCGGCAAAATATACGGACTGAACTGCCGTGACGATCGAAGTCAAAGATCTTTTTCTTTCATTTGTCGTCAAGGGTGGTATGCTAATAGACCTTCTATGAGCACATCTAACACCAGCGACACGTTCGTTGCACCTGGAAAGAAACCTTAGGAAAAAGGCGATTATAGAAACAATTTTTGATAATGAAGAAAATTTGTCAAACAGATTAGCAAAGTTTCGTTTGAGACTGTTGTAACAGTTAACGCAGATTTTGGCTTCTGTTCCACTAAAAGCAGTTTCATCATAGTCCAGATTGGCAGAAGAGTCTTGAAGAGGCCACTCGGACTGATTCCACACCAGAAATGGTGGTCCAAGCCACCACAGGTTAGAGCCTTGCAACAGAGCAGGATCAATTCCTCTGGATGGAATATCTGCCGGATTTAACGTAGAAGGAATATGACCCCAGTCTTTACGAAGAACAATATCAAATATTTCTGCAGTTCTGTTGGCTACGAATGGTTTCCACTTACGTGAATGAATGGCTAGCCAGCTTAGAACTACCTTTGAATCTGTCCAAGTATGAAAAGATGTGTTGTAGGTAAAAATTTACGAGTAGCATTGTAGAGTCTGCAAAGAAATAGTGCACCTAGAAGCTCAAGTCTTGGAAGAGATACTTGTTTGATGGGTGCTACTTTGGCTTTAGCTACAATCAAATTTACTTCATTCTTATTACGATTTATCGGCTGAACACAAGAGATGGCTGCAGCATATGCTAATTCTGATTCATCGCAAAGCCCCTCAAAACAAATAGAATTGGAGCTAGTCGGAAGCCACCTCTGAACCTTAATATGATTAAAAGAACTATAATTAAATTGAAGTTCTCTTAATAACAATTACAATTGAAGCAATTTGTTTTCCAATTTTGTGGAAAGTGGAATATCCCAGTCGAATTTCTGCAACCACAACTGTTGATATAATATCTTTTAAGGTTATGGTACAAGGAGAAAATAAACCAAGAGGATCAAAAACCTTAGAAAACTGAGATATAAATATTCGCTTCGTTAATTCAGTTCTAAAATCAAAGTGTACTTTAAATAAAAAGATATCTTCTTCAGAGTTCCATAATTTTGGCGCAATCATCTGGATGAATTTCTAAATTACTGTTTTCTTTATTACGAACAGACAAATGCTGAAGGAACTGTGTTGAATTTGATCGCCATTTCCTTAAATGGAACCCGTGCCTATCCAACAAGTTCAGAAAGTTTAGAAGCGGAATTCACTGCATCATGTTGATTGTCGGAACCAGATAAGCAATCGTCTATGTAGAAATCATTTTTGATCGTAGATGCCACATGAGGACATTCTGATTCACAGTCTAAAGCAACTTGCCATAAATAACGGTTAAGAAGCTAAGAAGTTTGGGTCTTCCGTTTCCAAAATCTGACGGTACATTTTTTCAATGTCGGCAGAAAACACAACTCTATGTAATCGTAAGTTGAGTAATATTGAAAAAATATCTCTTTGTAATGTTGGACCTACACCTAACATAGATTTTACAGATACCGACTTTTTAGCCTTGCAGGAGCCATCCAACACCACTCGAAATTTTGATATAGTGCTAATAGATTTACTAACAACATGATGGGGAAGATACTATATTTGCTTGTCGTCATTATTTTCTGAAATTGGCAACATGCGATTTAGAACTTATATTCGTGCATAAAATGTTTACATTGCTCTTTCAAATCTTTATTTAACATGAATTTAAGCTCCAAGGATAAAAGACGAGAGAAACAACCATTGTTTTAAAATTACCTAACTTAACTTCATTGTAAACCGGCAATTTGACAACAAATCGATTTTGTTCCTTTATTCCTAATTTTTACTGAAGTGATTTTCATAAAACTCTTTCTCGGGTGTCAAAGTTAGGCCTGTACACGGTAAATCTTCTTAAGTGCGATGTCAGTGTTATCCTCAAGGGATAAACTGATACAATAAGTGTTAATGGGGAGCGAGACACCTTCTTTACTCAGTTTACCAGAGGCAACCCAACCAAAAAGTGTATTCTTTGCAATTGGATCATTACTAGTATTGGTAATTTGCCCTGGACGTAGCAGAGGGAAAAATGGATCAGCGCCAAGGATCATATCAATCTTTTTAGGTGTGGCAAAATTCAGATAGGCCAAATTTACTAAATTCAAACAGTCAAGTTCTTTTTGGTCAAGGCATTCGGAGGGCAAAGTGGATGTCAACTTACTAAGAACATATGGCTCAACTCTGACACCATTTCGGGCTGAATCATATCTTGAGAACAAGTTCACATTAACCAGAGTGACAGACGCCTCTGAAGCACTTAATCCTCTAATAGTTATCCCAGCATCATTTCTTCTTATATTTAATGCACGTACAAAAGATTCTGTAATCAAGGAGGCTTCGCTGCCACTATCCAAAAGTACAGAGCATTCATGAGCTTTACCCGAAGAATCAAAAACAATAACTGAGGCAGGCTGCAAAAACGAGATATGTTGACTTCTCGAAATATTAACACTTTCATGTTCATCGGGAATTGGTTCATTGACCGAAGATGACTCAGAAACTACAACATTACTTCTATATGAATTAGAGTATGATGCTTACCTTTATAGATATCGCACAATTTCTGAGAAGAACATGACTTAGCATTGTCATTGCCAAAACAGATATCACACAAGGAATGTTTCCGAATGGCATTCTTTCTAGATGTAACATCTTTGCTCTGAAATTTGTAGCATTTAGATAAATTATGAGAGCCATGACACAGAATGTATTTTAAATTACCCTTATTACTGTTTAGAACATGCTTAGAAACCGAATACTGATTCTCAGTATAATTTTTCTTATCAACGTTACTATGAATATTTAACATTTCAAGGAAACCACATCTTAGAATTTAAAAATTCAAAAAATTTCTTTAACTTACGAAATTCTTCCGAAACTTCCTGTGACCACAAACGACGTGTTTCGGAATCAACTTTTTCTAACAGTAACAGTAACTAAGTATCAATGGATGAAGCTTCGTTACCTAAAGATTTCAAACCGCGAACTATTTCATCAGATGTATCAGTTAATATTCTCAATTATTAGTATTTGTAAGCACCGTTTGATCTAAAAATGTTCTAATTAACTACGAAGCAACTTGATTTTTTCTATCATAGCGATCGATTCATTTATTCCAGGCTTCATAGTAACTTCTGAAATAGGGATTGTTTAATGATTTTTGCTGGTTCATTCATTAGTACTCCAATTAAATATTGGAAATTTTTAATTCTGGCCAAATATTTATTTTCATGGACAGTAGCTATATATAAATCTTTAAAATTCATCCATTCTGAATATTTTCCATCAAACAGAGGAATATTAAACTACGGAAGTTTAAAATTACTATCTGGCTGTGAAACCCCAACTGATGTGGAATTCGAAACCGGAACATTTACAAAGGCGTCAATAGCTTTTTTTTATATTTTGATTGTTCTTCGAAATATTTTAATTAAAAATCAGCCTTCTCTGACAGCTCCTCCGGCAGTTGAGCATCATATTCCTCAAATTCTTTAAAAAAAATATGCTCAATTCGTTCTAATCGAGCTTTTAATTCACATAACTCTAACTCATTACTAAATGAATAAGTAATCCTCGTTAAAGCAGATCTAGAACGACCTCTTTTTTTCTTAAGAGTAGTATCATCCATAATTCATAAAACATGCATGCAACAGTATAAAACAACAGTCTAACCAAAATTAAAACGAAATCGAAAGCACTTATCTTGATCCAAAATGTAAACAGTCAGGCAAGAGTTCGCACTGCATACGCCAAATGGTTCCTTACCTGAGGAACCAGATTGTCGACTCGGACCACAAACAAATACACAAATGTAGACAAGAATAACAAAATCTTTTAAAATTAAAATAAATAAATTTTCTCATTAAAATAAATGATCATAACGCCAGCAGCCAACACTCACATCAAGTTGTCGTACTCGTTCTAACAACAAAAAAAGTTGCCACAATAAATGCAACCAAACTAATCTACAAAACAAAACACAGCACACTGAGCATGAAATATAATAGTGCAAAATATAAAACATTGGGTTCGAGGATAAACATCAAAACATTAATAGAGAATGTGCGCATGATATCAGATGCTGCAAAGATGGCAGCTCCACTTCCTCGTTGGCAAAACATTTGATTTTCCTACGGATCATGCTTCGTATTGGGGTTTTAATTTTGTCAGTTATCTGAAAATGGTAAAAAGCTGTTGTAAGTTGTATGACTGTACTAAGCGTTTCAAAAAAGGCGAGAATATTGGATTTTATTGCTTTCTTAAAGATCCTACATTGCGAATGCTTCGGGTGAAAGCTTTGAAAAGGCAAGACTGGTCTCCAAGTTCTTCTTCGAGAATTTGCAGCAAACATTTTAAGAATTCTAATGAAAAGTTAACCTTACTGTAATGTAATAGTTTATATAAATTTATTATGCTCTAAGAAATTTTTTTATTATTTCTAAGTTTTTTTTTCATATTTCTAATGTATTTTCTATTTTTTTTTTTGTGAGAAGTACTGTACCTATAACTGTAATTATTTTTTGTCCTTAAAATGATCAGGTTTTGTACTTTTTTGTTAGATTCATATTTATGTAATAGTTTATTTTGCCTGTTAACCTAATCAAAGTAGTTATACTTTTGTTATATTACTTAATAGTACTATGTAAAGTGTTTAATTTTTTTAAATAAAGTATAATTTTGTAAGTGCTAAAAAAATCTATTTTCAATTACTTGGCCAGTTTCTGACGTTTCCTTTCTCTTCCCTTCAATAAAATTTAGTTTTATTGTATACGTGATTCATATCGAAGCTCATAAGATGCGACGAAAACAAGCCATGTTTTGCCAACGAAAAGTGGAGTTGTAGTCAGCACTCGTATTTGTTTACACACATGCACTTACTCTATAAATGATCCAAACAATGATAATGTGTTATGCAATCAACGAATACTCTCGTTCATCATCCATAAGAAAAAAAAATGGCTAAAACGTGCGCGAATCGACAAAACGTGTGATTCAAACAATTACAATTATATTCCAAATCGAGTACGTGCAGTTAAAGGACCTCTTCCGGTTGACAGTTTTGGTTAGAAAATGAATACACATTTAAGATTTTGGTGTAAAAGTCGCAAACTACTTTTTAGATCTTTGTAGTGCATTGCGTTTTTGAATATTCGTATTTACATGGATACATACAAACGTGATTTAAAAAAAGATTGAACCCGTACGTGCTATGCAACCAAATTAATATTCTCATACGTGTATACGCATCAATATATATGTTAGAAATTTTTTGTAAACTTTTATCAAATAATTTTACGGCTTGATAAAAATATGGTAATACTCTTTTCAGTATATATATATATATATATATATATATATATATATATATATATATATATATATATATATATATATATATATATAGTGTGTGTGTGTATATATATATTTACTACCATTTATAAATTGAAGTATTTTTTAATAAATATAAAAAATTTTATTCTGTCGATATTTTAAAATGGCAAATGTAATTAATTAAGCACAGAACATGCATTTAAATTTTGAAATTTCTGCTACAGAAACATTCGGGATGTTTCAAAAAGACTGTAATGGTGACTGTTCTATCAAAACCTGGAGTATTTCAGCGGTATAAAATTTAAAATAAGGCAGAAAATTCGTAACGTAAAAGTAACGTTGCCTGTTTTTTTTTTTTTTTTTTTTTTTTTTTTTCCCCGATTGTCATGTTGATGTACATCATGATTTTTACCATTTGGCTGTTAATAAAGAATATTATTTGAATGTTTTGGCGACGTTTGAGTGAAACAATTCACCAGAAAAAAACCCGAGTTGTGGCGAGAAACCTCATGCCATGATCATGCGCCATCTCACAATGTAGGTGTTATTCTAGATTTTTCACAAAAAATTCGACTCCATAATCTTCTTTTGACCAATAAACTGATTTAGTTTCATGTCTGCATTGTCGATACTTTTTATTACAGTGGTAATATAGTTAGTCTTATTAAGGAAATATTAACATTTTCTTTTTTAACTGTTCTTTGTATTTATTTTAACCATTATTTCACCTTTAACACTAGAATTACGGTGGTCTTTGTATACCTAGAATTACGGCGGGTGTCATTTTGACCCCTGGATAAGATATCTGCCTATTTCTCTATATGATAGAATATATTTGTGAAAAATAAATTAAAAGAACGCAAATTATGACGACGGCAGTTTGTTTTTAAAAATATACAGACTTTGCAGAAATGTAGGATCCACTAAACGATTTACTACGTTCTCTCCTAAACTTGGATCACTTGGTCTCGTTTCATCTTTTCCTAAATATGGAAATCCGTTTAATAAGTATTTTGTCCTAACATCTACTTCTAGTCAAAATTTTATTCCGAATTTATTGAGCTTGTCAGGCATATACTGCAAAAAACGGCATCTCGTTTTTGTAGGGAATAACTGTTCATCAAACGTAATATTTTCATTTGGTTTGTAGCAAAGATTACAGTTTTCTATAAAACTATTCCATACTTCGGATATTAGTGTAAATTTATCACACTGCAAACGTGAAGACCTTGTTAGTTTATTTTCAAAACGATGAAATTTCGTAACTTCCGGAAACCTATCTCTGCTCATAGTTTCATGAAAAAACTTTGGTCTCCAAGTCTTGGACCGCAAACTGAGAATGGGTAAGCCCTTGGCGGCTAATGCCCCTTACGAATGCTTCCAGTTCTGCTAATAAAATAGTGAAAGAGTCATTATGAAGTTTACACTTGTCTTCGACATCAGTATATAGCCTGCCATATTTCTAGGTATAATCATTTGTTAGGGCTAAAATAAAAATACGATTTTCTTGAAATCTTTACTATTTCGTAAATCCCGATGATTTAGGAAAAGTCGAGAAAGGATTAAGATGTTTGCAAGAAAATAGAAGAGCTGTCAGAGATAAGAGTTCGCTAGGTGTCAAAATGACCCCTTCCGTAATTCTAGTGTTAAGTATCAGTGTTATACAGATAATTGGAATTAATATTCAAAAACATCTTGAAGTTTAAAAAAAAAATGACAACTGTTTATCTTTATTCCTTTGTTTCGAAAGAGTGAAAAGTTGATTACCGATTATGAATAAATTTGTAC
>CM063500.1:119421285-119483785 GCA_032207245.1 Pardosa pseudoannulata | reverse complement strand
ATCGAATTTTTGAAATTTCATAGTAAAAATTTAGAATTTTCAATTTCGGAACCCTGTTGTGCCTTATTGCATAGTTTATGTGAATCATAATACCTTATTAATACAAGATATAAGTATCGTGTAATGTTGTTGTTTCCAGAAAAAATATTAAAATGCCTTCTAAACAAAAATTCGTTTCAGATAGGAAAAAAAAAATTCGTTTGTTCTCCTCCCCTCTTTCTTATAAATAGCTTGACACACCTAACCGATAAGCTCTACGTATTTCCGTCACGGACGAGCTGTATTTCGAAAGCCGCATTTTGAACGGGCATGCGCCGTCTGACTATTTCTTCCTTCTCTCTATCCTATCTGCATCATGACGAATATAATCAGATCAAAACTGATCGAACGATATATGACGGGAGAAATAAAAAAAAAAATCACATGTTTATCAATTATAAGAATACTTCACGATAATTTTGTTCCCCCTACAAAATATGTTTGAAAACATAAGGTCACTTTCGAGCCTTTTTAAAACTCTGAGAGCCAGAATCATAAATGTAGAGACCTTTTACTCAATTGTGCAATGAAGGTGAGTATGAGTAGCAATAATCGAACGGTAATTTGGGCAAAAACACTTTTACTGTGTAGGCCTACAAAAGCAATACGTTCTTTCTTTTATTTTATACGTTACTTCTTCAAACGATTTTATAGTCCTTTTAATGACTATATATGGTGTTCTTATATAGAATTATTAACGTATGATTGTTAGAAATCGTGTTCCACATGGTTTTTTTTAACTATTATATATATTAAAATGTTTTTCTCCAATCAGATTTGATGCATTCTACGTAATTCCTACATTGTAAGGCAATGCAGGAGAAAAATCTATAAAGCTACCGGTATTCGCACTTTAGTGTTGGCAGCATTTATTTAAAACTGTGGCAACTGTTTTAAATAAATGCTGCCAATACAAGTTACAAAATATATAATATATATAATCTATAAGTAACTTTCATATGTATATTATTATTATACATATGAAGATATTACTTAAAAATACCGTGAATACAGTTTAAACTAAACAGAGAAATGAGAACGACGGTTCATATATTCGTTCGGGATGCGCCATTTTATTTTCTGTACATGTAGCAATGTTTATAAGCATTCTAATCAAAATCGTTCTTAACGGATTAATTCCGATATTTTAAACTTAAATATAGAATAAATACATATTTTAGAAGAATATAGATAGGCAAACTTTAATTCTGAAATTTAACTGAGCTCAACAAGGTTTATTTTAACAGCATTTATTTTAACTTCCTCTTATCGTACATCCTTACCTAATTTTATAATTTACTCATATAAAGTTATTTTGTACGTTTCAAACTAATTAGCAAAATTCTTCAAATTCATCTGCATTATAAAGTAACTTAAATTTCGGTTAAGGAACTTTACATTTAATAAATTATTTTTAAAACAACTATTTATCCCTGAAAATATCCTTAAATCTGCTTTGATTTGGTCGGTTTCATTTTTTAGTCTACGGTCAATAGCAACATTATGAAACGGGGACCTACTGCTTTAAATTGATTCTGAACGGCTAAAACAACCATGTCGGTAGAGGATTCAAACGTTTCATTCGCTTTTATGTTGCCATCGACCGAAGCCGATCTTAAATAAAACCAACCAAATAAAAGCAAATTAAAGGATATTTTCACAAATAAATAGTTGTCCTAATTTATTGAATGCAAAGTTGTTTAAACGAAATAAAGGTTATTTACATTATATTTACATGCAGGTAGTGATGTAAAAAACCCGGAATTTTGAAGAGGTGGGAATAAACCCGGGAATTTTGGGAAATAAACCCGGAATTTTGGGAACTTTGGGAAGAAATCATCTCAACAATGTTTACATTTATTTTTTCAACAGTGGCTAATTTAAGAACTAGCATATTATTTCTAAGAGAGTTTTTTTTTACTTTTGGCAATATATATATATATATATATATATATATATATATATATATATATATATATATATATATATATATATATATATATATATATATATATATTCAAGAAATAATAGCAGTAAGCATTTAAATGATTTTATAATAGTACTTACGTAATTAATACCCTGTTAGTCTTATCAAACACATAACTGGTTGCTTCCATTTTAATTACTAATATAATAATTATATACATTATTTTTGATCATTATTTATCATGTAAATGGCTTTATGTTAAACTTTCCCCCCTCCTTTTATAATATAAAAATAAATATCTTTAAATTTAAAATAACAGTTTATTATTTTTTGTAATGCATATATCATTTAAAGGTGTAATCAAATGACACTGTTGCATTTTGTGTCCAATTTCAACACATTACACACACACACACACACACACACACATATATATATATATATATATATATATATATATATATATATATATATATATATATATATAGAGAGAGAGAGAGAGAGAGAGAGAGAGTCTGTTATCCAAGAAAAATAATGATTTATGGGTTTTGTGACACTACAGATTATTGCCTAATATTTATGTAATATATATATATATATATATATATATATATATATATATATATATATATATATATATATATATATATATATATATATATATATATATAGAGAGAGAGAGAGAGAGAGAGAGAGAGTCTGTTATCCAAGAAAAATAATGATTTATGGGTTTTGTGACACTACAGATTATTGCCTAATATTTATGTAATAATAAAAATATTGGATATTTCTCAAAGGAAAAATAGACTCCTACTTTCATGCTAAACAGGATACTTCTCCAAATACAGTTAGTTAATCCCAATTATTCATTTTTTTTTCATAGCATATAATAGTTAAATTTTGTGAAAATATCCACTTTTGAAGTCTACAACTAAGACAGAAAAAAAATAGTGGTTCTCATTGTACCATAGGAATTGGCGACTTCAAAATTCCCCTGTTTTGGAAATTTTCAAAAATCCCTTCCCAAAAAACCCGGTTTTTTCCACTGCTCACAACTCTACGTGTAGGTGAAGAAACTGAAGAGTTTTCCTAATTAGTCTGAAAAGTACGACATAACTTTATATGCGTAAATTATGGTAAGGATGTACGATAATGGGAAGTTAAAAGGAATGCTGTTAAAATAAACCTTATTGAGCTCAGTTAAAATTTAGCTTTAAAGTCTGCTTATCTATATTTTCTAAAATATGTATTTATTCTTTATTTAAGTTTTAAATCTCAGAATTAAGCCACTGAGAATAATTTCTATTAAAATGTCTAAAAATATATAATAATGAGAGTATATAATGACAGAAAAAAATAGCCCATAAATAGTCCTATAAGGACATGAACTGTTTTCTCATTTCTCTGTTTAGTTTAAATTGTACTTACTGTATTTTAAAGTATTACTTATTTAGACCTTCGTATGTATAATAATGATACTTTTCAGTTGCTTCAGTTTTAAATTAACGCTGCCAACACTCTAGTGTAAATACTGGTAGCTTTATGCATGCATTGCATTACGCAGTAGGAAATTACGTAATAGGCATTTAGAATACATCAAATTTGAATGGCGAAAAAAAAAAAAATTTTTTTTTTCATCGTTGTTTTCATGAACTCAACTTGATCTAACCGGTTGTGCGTTCCACTCTGCTCCAAAAAAACAATTCATCGAGAGTCGGTTTAAATTTTTTTTCCACATCAGTTAGATACCTCGTTTTTCGCTAAATAATATTCAGTTAAAATAAAATATGAAGTAAAAAGTAGAGGAGGGTTTAAAAAAAATTCTTATTACTATGTGAAAGCAGCATCCCTACAGGGGCTCCTTGGATTCACTCCTGTAGACCCCTGTGCTTTTGCTTAATTTACTTGCTGCTAGCTGCAGAGCCCGAGAGATAGATACAGCAGGGTTGCCGACTCGTTGGGAAGAAGGAGGGGAAAGGAGGGGGGGAGTTGGAGGTTAACACCGTGGCGAAAGTTTCACATACATGCCGCTTAACATTTCATGCTTTCCTCCCTCCCTACTTCTGTCTCTCTCTCTCTCATTCACACACACATCACTCCGGAACTGAAACTCATTCTTTAACCTAAGAAAAAATGGCACCCAAAACTATCTGATTAACCCATTACAACTTTTATTTTCCCACAAAAATATTTTCTTTTGATTATCTGGGAATTTTTAATATAGCCTTGACACAGACATCGATGTCAGTAAATAGCGATATTTCAATTTTTAGACTATGTACACTTAATATTATTTACAGAATCGTTAAATATACAGCAGAGCAATAACTAATAGATTTTGTTTTATTGTGCGAATGATAGATACATTAGAAATGGGACCTCATAAAGAAGTAAAATATATCAGAAAGGATTACTCAAATGAAATTATGAATAATAAAGTTTCAAAAATCGTGTACAATCGTAATTTTAATCTTTTGAACTCTGACGTCCATTACAATTCGAAGATGTTAGTCTATGGAAGGCTTCCCTGAACAGATCTTAATGAGAAAATGGTCTTTCGTTCATTTGTATACGTGAAACGTAATATTAAGTAAATCTGGGCAGATGCGAGATAAGAAGTGATATCACACAATGAAGGCAGTAGCTCACTCTTTATTTGTTGCTGGAAGATTTGTGTTGCCAAAGTGTTTTTTTTTTTTAAAATGTGTGTAATGTGACGTCGATCGTCTGGCAAAATATCAAGCAGTTACTGTGTTTCCGTCACTATGTGGGTGCAACAACACGCAGTGCAGCTGGCTGGTGTGTGCGTGTGTGTGTGTACGTAGAAGCATCCGTGTTGTAGAGTAAGCTAGCTGGCTACCGATCCCCCTGCATTTCACTGTCTTTCTATTCCGACCCCCCTCTCCTCTTCCGTCTATCCGTTTCTCCGTTCGCTCGTTCAAATCGGTGCGCGCTTGTGCAGCCACGCGCTAGCTTTGACCATTCGCAGAGGGATTGGAATAGCGAATTTCCCTTCGTTCGTTCGCTCCTCTCTCCGCTTCTCTCTCCTCCCCCCCCCTTTCTCTGCTGCTCTTCGCACTAAGGTATACGTAGAATGTCGCCCGTTGTTGCTCTGTGTGGTGGCATCAGCCGAATTTTGCGTCTTTCTCGTCAATCCCCCGATGGCGTTCTTTTCCATTGCTGCTGCAGTAATTAATGCAGCCCCGCTATTATTTACCCCAAAATGTCCTAAGTCGGAGAGGAGGGGCACACCGTGTGCGAGACGATGCTGAGGTAAAGAAATAACCCAAAAGTACTCTCTCTGTCTCTGTATTTGCTTGTGTTTATTGCGAATATTTTCTCTTCCTCGTTCGTTCTCTCCGTCTGTCTGTTCTTTTCCTGGCACCGTGTTCAAGATGGTAGCAGCAGCAGCAGCATGCAGTCTGTTGTCGATGGCTTCTAGATCGTGTTCCGAGATGGATTTTTGTCGAAAGCGGGCGTAGGCTCGCTTCCATCTTGCTCGTTCTCGTACGACGTGGCTCCGAGTTCTTTTTTTATTAAAAGAACGGGGGAATGAATGGAATCTCCCTTTTCGAACTTCGTTCTGTCTCGTCGGGGTATTGGTGGTTTTTGAGATCTGTCTGCGATGGTGCATTTTACCGGAAGTAAGGAATGAGAGTCCAAAAATATGTTAAGTTGCAACAACACAAGTAAGTGTTATGTTGTTGTTAAAAAGTAAAAAGCAAAAAAAATATGCATGAAAATCATGACACTCATGAAAAATAACTACCAATCTACTCTGTATGTCACTGCTTATTTATTTATAGTGATGCTTAAAAGTAGATTTGTAGTTGATAAATAAATAAATAAATATATATAAACAATGTTTTCGTAACATGAACCGTGACTGAACAAACACATGAACATACAAAATACGTGTAAATTTGTATTTCGATTTACACGTATTTTTTTCACACACACTATCAACACCCTATCTTACTTTATTTACCAGTATTATGTGTTTGAGGCTGTGGTATTGTAGCCAAAACGTATCAAAATATCGAAGTGCACGTTGTTTCCTTCATTGTCACACAAGATCTTACACATAAAAGTATATATATTAAACCAAAATTTAATACATCGCTAACAAATATCACTTAATATGTATTGAGATGTACTTAAAATCATGATATTCAAGGTAGATACTCCTCATATCTGTGAAATAAAAGTGTCTAAAGAAAACAGACAATTGAAAACAATAAATAGCATTTTGTAGTTTTGTCATTCACACATTCATTTTTATATCAAGTTCACAAAAAAGTCCAATTTTACATGCTTTAAAAGTCAGTGTAGTGCATACATATCTTGTTACTGTGATGCATTCTGCCTTCCTCAGTACTGAATTGTTTACATCAAATAAATTTTACTGCTCTTTTGTATAACAGAAATATGAATCACACTGGATATTATAAAGTATGCTATAAACAAGTACTTATAACATAAAATTGTGGAGTGCATACATATCTGTTACTACTGTAATGTATTTTGCATTTCACAATATGGATTCAATTTTACTGCTTTAGTTTGTTTACTGTTTTAGTTATGTTTTTAATAAAACAATAAATAGCATTTTGTAGTTTTGTCATACACACATTAATTTATATATCAAGTTCAGCGCAAAGTACAATTTTACATGCTTCAAAACTCAGTGTAGTGCATACATATCTGTTGTTGCAGTGATGCATTCTGCATACCACAGTATTGAATTGTTTACATCAACTCAATTTTACTGCTCTTTTGTATAACAGAAATATGAATCACACTGGATACTATAATGTATGCTATAAAAAAAGTACTTATAACAGAAAATTGTGCAGTGCATCTATATCTGTTACTACTGTAATGTATTTTGCATTTCACTATATGGATACAATTTTACTGCTTTAGTTTATGAATGACTGAATTTTAGATTATAATGAATTCTGTGAAGCATAGTGCTTACAACCGTTATAGTACTTATGATAGAACATGTAATATTAAACTCCTTACATAAAAATATTGACTTTGGTTTTGAAATGAAGATTGTGTCTATCTAATGGCTACAATAACAAATTATTTTGAAATATATCCAAAGACAGAAATGAAATCCATGTATTTTACATACTTAGTAAACGAAATTGAGCCATTGTTAAACAGTATGTCCTTTTAACATTTTGTAGGTGGGAAACTAAAGCAATGGATAACATCCATACATTGGATCCACGAAAACAAGAATTATTAGAAGCAAGATTCATTGGGAATAGAGTAAGTTTATTATGGGATTCATATTGTCCTAAATTCATTATTTTTTTGTAGGCATTTATTTAAAAGTTAAAATAAATACAAAATTTTCATTATATTCTGTATTAAACTTGGAATTTTGAAAAATAAGAATGAAAAGTCGGATTTTTATGTTTAAAAGAAATAATTGTTATTATTTGGAGATTAAATTGTATTGTTTTGATATTTATGTGCAAAAATGTGAATTTTAAAGATTTTGTATGTTTTTTGAAGATATGTTACTGGTAGTGACTGTAACATATGTTTAAACTTTATGCTGAAAGTTGAATCATGTTCATTTAGATAATACATAATCATGCTTAATTTTTTTTCTGAGTAAAATGTATTATTCATAGATATATTATGTTTTAGACATTTGATATTTTTAATTCTTTTACTGTTTATGTTCATATTGCCATCTCTAAATGCTTAATATATATAATAAATATTGAGTGACATGACATGTCTGAATAAGCCGTATTCTTCACCAAGCAGCCCTGTCTTTGGCTTTGGTCTCCCAATTCATTCTGGATGGAACCTAACCATCTGAATTTAGGCTATCTTATTTTCTGGGTGAAAACTTTTTCTGTATTCATTCCAGCTGACTATGGGGTCAGCTGATCTTAACTTTTGAATACTCATGAAATGAACTATATCTGGAATTTTTCAATTTATGTATAATTCAGTATTTGTCCATACACTTGGATACCTGCAAAAATACTGCTTAAAATTTTTCTTAAAAAAAAAAAAACTGCTAGGGTTTCTTTATCTTTTTCTGTCAGTGCCCCAGTTTTTGCTGAATAACAGGTCTTATATCTTATATAATGTTAATTTGTTTTTTCTTTTTAAGGTAATTGACTTTAAGTTTTTTTTTTTTTTTTTTTTTTTTTTTTAAATTGGTTAGTAGCTGTTACTGCTGTGAATTTTAACTGATATATTGTTTTGTATGTACTTTAAATCTATAGCTGCCTATTTATAGAAATGAATGGTTCTATTCAGATTTTAAACAAGGCATAGATTTGGTTTTAGTTTTGTAAATGTTAAGGTTCATTTTCCAAAAAAAGATAAGTGCCTGTTTAAGTGCTTTAGGCATTCTAGCAATTATATCAAATAATAAATAATAGTTGGTAATAATTTGTTTTGTGTTCATTAACTGGAGTGAAATTATAAATGAAAGCATTCCTGACTTGATAATGCTTATCTGCTAATTTTTTTTTTTTGGCTAATGCCATTTTGTATTGTTTCATGCTATAATATAAACAATACCATTGTTGTAGGAGTATTTTTATGTAATATATTGTAATAACAATTCAGTGAATGCAAAAAATGAAAAACGGTCAGTCAGAATCCTTCAGATAGGTCAGTATGGGTCCATATTTTCAGAGTTGAGTTGGTATTTGATAAAAAAAAATAGTTTTAGGCATGTATGTTTTTTATTGGAATATTTTAATTTTGCTGTATTATTTTAAAATTGTGAAAATAAGGGCAGGATAGCAAGCAACTGAAAATGTGTAGAAAAAATGAAAAAAAAAATTTATGTGTGTGTGAGAGATACATGCCATTTTTTTGTGAGTAAATAGATTTTTGTGCTTTGGTTAGATCAAACATTTTTCTTATTTTGCTGTTCATTAAAATTTGACTATGTATTAGTTAGTTCCTATATAATATCTCAACTTTTGTATAATAATGTACATGTATATGCCATTTATATTGTACAATTTTTATATAATATTACTACATATAATATTTAATCTATATTGTAATTCTGTCTGAGTGGGGAAGTTATTTAACATGTTCTCCTCTTTGTCAAATGTATTTGAGTTTTATTAGTCTATACCACATCCCATTATAGAACTTGACTTAAAATCCAACAGATTCCATAAAGAATTTTTACAACTGCATTATTATAGAATAATGCTGATCAGTACTTTCAAAAATGTCAGCCAGGAGTGAATGGGATACAGGGTTATCTCAGAATTCTGGGTTTAGAAAAAAATCATATGATCTAGGTTAAAAATTTCCACTATCATAGTTTAATTTCAAAGAAGCAAAAAATTTTTTTTAAATAAATTAAAAATGTTTCTTGACAATCTTTTGTTATCACTTGTGTTATATGCCATTAATTTATCTTTAGTTCTGGGTTTTTAATGACGAAGGATATAAATTCCAGGGTATTTTACTTAGAGGCACAATCACCTCTGTAGGATATTGAAGAATCTTCCAATTTAAATCTGTTTAAAACATTTTTTGATTATGAGACGAGTCGTTTTTTATATTATAAAAATGACTTAGTTTCTTGTGTATTTCATACTTAGGTACTTGTTTTTGCATTCCCCCCCCTTGTTTTTTCTCCAATATTTTACTTCTGTCTGGCTATAATTTGATTTAGCCATTAAAATCACTGCTTAAAATTGACTAACAATAATATGAATCTAATATGAGTAGCATGCAATTATTTGTTATGTGTAATTATCTTTTTTTAGTTCTGGGTTTTTGGATTATGAATAATATAAATTTCAGGGTTTTTTTACTTAAAAGCACAATCATCCCTAGTCAGTGTTTTCTCAATTTTGATCAGTCAGTTCAGTAGCCTCTGCCACGATTTCATCCCTAGGAACTTAACTTTATTTTGTGTTATTTCTTGCTGTATAGTTTTTTTCATGTCATTAACTAGAGGTGAGTTGATATGTGTTTTTGTGTTTTAGGGTCTAGTCAATTTCAATCTCCATGCTCAGCCATTGCCTCTTCAGCTGCAACCGAATTCTCCCATGATGACACTTCCAGGCAGCCTGCCCCTTCCAGCTCAATCTGCGAACATAGGAATCAACCACGCTTCCTCAGGGACCAGCAGTAATAGTAATATCAACCACAATCCAGATTCAAATCTCAGTGCCGCAAGCTACGGATCTCAGCCAAGTGATAAGGAACTAGATGTGAGTCAATTGAGACGTGTCTATGTGATGAGGCAAAATTATTTCTCTCTGTTTACCGAGAAAGAGTCCCTGTTATTTTGAATCACTGGGCAGTCAGGGATCCTAAGAAATTTTTGTTTGTGACTCCATTGAAGAAACAGTGAAGTCCAACGTAGACGAACATTGAAGTTTATTAAGACTAAAAATAAATGTCTTTACAAGACATGAGCTTTTCATCAAATGCACACTTCTATCACACATTTTCCCCGACAGTGAATGATGATGTGAATTTTTTCCCATGAAACCGACCGCCTAGTCGGTGTCAATGTCAATCAGAAATGAGCTTTGATTATTTGGGTTAGCTCTGAAACCACATAGGCAGCCATTTAGATAGTGGAGAAGTGAATTATTTTCCTGGGACAGCTTTAATATGAAAGTTTGACTTTAATTGTATATGTATAGGAATATATCAATATATATAATATATAGTTATATATATATATATCTGTATATATGATTTAGGGTTCTTATTTTTACAAGAGACCCTGGCTATTTATTGCATGTGTGATAACACAGGCCTGTGAAATTGAAATTTTTGAAAAATACAAGAGAAGTTTTTTCTTATTTTTAAGTTATTTGGTATGCTGATTTCGAAAATGACGTCTATTTTTTTCCATCACGTCAGGATTTTTTGTAAAATTGATGTACATATTACTGGTAATATCCTATATGGAAAAAATGCTCTCGAACTGCTAGCTTGTACTGACTGGCAACAGTGGTTTTTTTTCTATTCATATGAGTTTATTTAATCTGTTTATGATTAGGCATATTAATTTTTAAACAACAATTAAAATTAAAAATGTATACATTTTGTATATAAAGAATGAAAACCATAGCAACCAGAACGCATGAGCTGCACCAGGGCGAGACAAAAAGTTCCCTCGTTATGAAATTTTTTACATTAATTTTATAAGAAAAACACTCCTAGAAAACCCCCAACTACCTGTTTTAACGTTTTATTAAGGTTTATATATACAATAAATGTAAGTTTGAAACATATTTGAAACTCATTAAGAAACAGACATTTAAATTTAGTTACGTACATTTTTTCCGTTAAAATTTCTTTTTGACGTTCTTCTTTTACGTTCAATCTTATCTTCATCTCTTGCTAACATCCAACAATAGTCGGCAAGCATATTCTTATTCCACCTACCTTGATATTTTCTCTCCATATCCTTCATGTCTTGGTGGAACCTTCTCCCTGTTCTTCGCTGACGGATCCTAAATTTTCGGGAAAAAAGTCCAAATGCGATTGGAGGAAATGCAATTTTACACACATGGAGCAGTCCAACACTTGAAATTTGTCTAGTCTGTTGCCAACAATTCTTTTAAATTTGGGATCTTTGTGATTGCCCAGAAATATTTCCACAACATCTTTGAAGGCAACTCAAGCTTCTCTTTCCTTTAATTTCACAGTTGTCTCAAATTTGTTATTCCTAATAAGTTTTCGGATGTCTGTTCCTACGAAGACTCCCTCTTTCAATTTGGCTTCAGAAAATCCAGGAAACTTTTTACACATATATTTTAAGCAATCACCATCTTTTGGAAGAGCCTTAACAAACTGCTTCATAACACCTAATTTTATGTGCAGGGGGTAATAATATTTTTTTTTTGATCAACCAATCTTTCTCGAATTACATTTTTGGTGTCATGAGCAAGATTCTGCCTTTTGAGCCAATCTTTTCTGACCCAATATTGTGTTTTATCACGTCTGTCTCACAAATAAAACACGGAAATTTTGTATACCTGTTTTGTTGACCGAGAAGCAGGGTATTGATTTTTAAATCACCGCAAATGATCCAGCCGTGGTTGTCATATTTTATTTTTTTGAGAACGAGAGCTAGGTTTTCATACCTTTCTTTTAAATGCACTGAGTATTCAACTGGCACAGACACCCATTGGTTTCCTTGATGAAGTAGGACAGCTTTAAGGTTCCTTTTTGACGAATCTATAAAAAGCCTCCATTCATCTTTATTGTAGGGAATCTTAAATTTTCTCATCAATCCAGGAACATCTGAGCAATAAATGAGGTTCTCGTCTTCGTCAAAATACTGAATAAATTCCTTTTCACGATTCCAGTACAATAAAAAGTGGTTCCTTTGGCCAATAAGTTTTTTTCTTTCAATCTGGAGCCTAATAATTGAGTTGCCTCTTTCACAGACTAAGTACTGGTGCTTACATGAGGTCACTGATAAGGATTCGAGCGTTGCTATAGGTTAACAGCGATTGCGACAGGACGGAGGATGATGAAGAGATACATTGCGCGTTCCTAGGCTCTTCCCAGGCTCGCGCACTTCCAGGAATCTGTCTAATTGGCGATCTGGATCAACATTGAAGCTTTAAAAGCCCTAAAATACTAACTGCGCTGTTGTAGTTTAACAGAAGGGTAATTTTGAGGATTTATCATGTAAAATGTCAATTAAAAGGAATGTAGGCGCATTTCTTTTATACGAATGATTTTATGTTTTAATAAATAAATTTTTAAAAATGTTTATATTTTTTTTTTTGTTTTTTTTTTTTTTTTTTTTATTTTTTCAGTAATTTTATCTATTTTTATTTTTTTTTTTACAATTTTTTTTTTTTTTATAAAATAAATAAAATTTTTTTTTACATTTATTTTTTCATATTTTTTCTTTTATATAGAATATTTTTTTTTGTTTTTTTTTTTTTTTTTTAAATTTTATTTTAATTTTATATTTATACAATTTTTTTTTAATTTTTATTTTTATTTTTTTTTTTTAAATAAAACATTTTTTTTATTTTGTATATCTTTTTTTTTTTTTTTTTTTAAATAATTTTTAACTATTTTTTTTAAAAATAAAAAATTTTTAATTTTATTTTTTGAAATTTTTTTCTTTCTTTATAATTTCACTGTTTGAAACATTTTTTTTAATTATATTTTCACATTTTTTTTTTGACGAATTTTTATAAAGTATTCATTTTTGTTTTATTCTTAAACTATAAATATTTTTAAATATTGGTTTTTTTTCTCGTCTTCGTTTTTATAACTAAATTTTTTTTAGTTAATTTTTTTATTTTTTCTTTCAATTTTTTTATCCTTAAAATTGTTTTTCTTTGTTTTTATTTTTACATGATCAATGTAATTATTTTTTTTAGTCGAAATTTTTTTTTATGATTCTCTTTTCGTTTCAATCTTACTATTTTTTACAATTTTGTCATACTTTGTTATGCTTATATTTGTTGTAGACTACATTTATTTTTAAAATAAAATGTCAATGGCAAGTAAGAAAGCAAACTAAAAGTGAGAAAAATCATAGAAAAACAACACTATTACACTTATTTTCAAAAAAATGTGACGTGTAGACATTTTAAGATTCTTTTCAAAATCCCAGTACTACAAAATACGTTAAGTTTAGATGTCACATCCCTTGTATTTTTTTCATCGCAGGCCTGTGTAATCAGCCCTTACCTGATATTTTAATAAATATACTAATTTAATATACTAAGATATTTTAATTTCATCATTTTATATAATGTTCTCTTTTATTTGTGCACAGATTTTTTATATTTAGTTTATATAAGGCTATTATTTTAATTTCATCATTTTATATAATGTTCTCTTTTATTTGTGCACAGATTTTTTATATTTAGTTTATATAAGGCTATTATTAAACATTTTATTAAATTTTAATTTACAGTTAATGTTAGAGTGCACAAATTTCTTGCTACTGGGACTTGAATTATTTCTTATGACAGTAGAATTATCGCTTTGAGAGGTTTATTCCACATTTACTTTATTTTATTAATTTTTCGTTAATGTTTGTATTTCAGACTCCTGAAAAACATCATAGAAATACAAGGGGATCTGAAAGAAAAAGGAAAAGGAAAGATGATGGTAATATAATAGACATTTTTTTCTCTATTACAATGTATATTTTTAATTACTTTGTTACAAAAAAATAGCCATACATGTTTAGTTCGTCAAAAGAATTGAAAACTGGTTGATTTGTAAATCAAAGTGACTGAGACCCTATTTAAGACTAATATTTGATTTGAAAGAACGCAAAGTCAACTACAGGAAATGCAGTGCAAAATAAGTTAGATTGTCATTAAATAACTTTTCTCTGTTTAATATTATTTTCATTGCATAATAACTTTTTGTTAATTTTTTTTAATTGTTTTAGAATTCTGATTCCTCAGATATGGAACAAAATTGACTATATATAGAAATTGAATGTTATATAATTGGCTTTCTTTTATACGAATTATTTATTAATGTGGTAATTAAAGTTGTTATATCGATTCATAAATATAATAAGTTATTGCAATGTTTATGGACTGGGCAAGTCTGTAAATATTTATTTATTGTGTTTGATACATTTATTTTTACTTATGTGATTCGTTGCAGGGTTGTGAGGTTTTAAGATTTTGACATCAGCAGGCTTGTAATTCCGTCACTTTTCTCACCTTTAGTCACTTTTTTTTACAATTGATCACTTTTAGTCACTTTAAGTAAACAGTCACTTTTTTCAAGGTGTATCACAGTAAAAGTCTGTTGTTGAAAAAATAAAATCTGAATTAATAACAAAATATTTTAATAAAAGACCAAAAATGGGATGCTCTAATCTTATTTTTCTTATTAAAATGTCATTAGTCATATGGTTTCCAGAATTTAGCGATTTTTAAAAGCTGTAAAGAAGTTCCTGAAATGTACATTTGTACTGAAATGTACATTTAATACATTAAAGTAATTTACGTCAAAGCACACATTTCTCTTTTTCTTCACAATTTTTGTTTAAATACTCTAATCTAGCTATGTACATATTTCAAAACATCATTATTATATGCAGAAAATAGTGATTATAAAATGAATGTATTGTACGTATTCAAATCTAATTTATAGATTTTCTTGAATAAAAAGCAACGTTGAGTTGTGTTAAACAAAATTTTTAACTTTTTTGTATTTGAAGCTAAAATCATGTCTTGCATGAATCATTTGATTTAGAGTTAAAATAGATAGGAAAATCTTAATAGCATCTGTAATCAAGAGGACAAAAAAAAAAATCTTTTTTTTATTTTCAATGTTTAGTCACTTTTTGGTTACTCATTCTGTATTATTTGTCACTTTTCTCACCTTTTTGAAAGTACCTCAGCAGATAGAAGTGCGGATTTATTCCCCTTTTATTCTTAATATGTTTGGTTGTGTTAATAAGTAATTAAAAAGACTGGGAGAATTCCAAGTTCTTATACACACGCCAAACAATTGTATTTCTTGAAATTTGTTATTGCCAGTGTGTTACATTTTATAAGGTATTCACATGATATAATGAGACAAATTGCATATCAACACACCTAAACATCATGTGGGATTTTAAACTCACTGAACTTATAAACTGTTCATCACTTTTCGTGTTTTGCTTGGGATTTTGGCACATACCGGTTCATAACCATGGCTTATAGAAAAAAAGTTAATCAATACGGGGATAGATGATTTTTAATGAACAAAGACGATACAGTCTCAATTAATAACCTGTCATTTGTAAGCGGAGTTGTGAGTGTAGTGCCATCACAACAGTGGTGGCAACATCTTAAGTGACTGATGGCTAACAGCTAAATTTAAAAGTGCACTCCAAAATAAATAAATGATATCTGTTGCTGAATTTTAGATCATCACCTGTACTTATTTACAAGTTTACTGCATAATATTAATTAAAGATTTTTATGAATTATAGGGAAAATGTTTCTATATTTTTTGATTTAATTTATTATTTTTATGTCTGCATTATTTATCTTTTTTTTTTGCGTACCACCCACCAGCAATTCGCATACGACAGGTTGGGAAATGCCGTTATAGATAAGTCAGTATGTGAGAGCAAGTATATTTTACCACTATATAGTAAAGAAGCATGCTTGATTTTAAGAATATTTTACTTTTCATATAAATTTATCAGGGTTGCTCGATGTAAATAGTGATTTAAACCACGATGTAAATCATTTGATTTTTTTTTAAATCATTGATTTAAATCAATTTTTAAAGATTGAATTTTTAAAAGAAAGCTGTTAGTAATAAGCACAATCGGAAAATATGGACAACCCAGAGGGGCTCCCAGATGGTTTCAGGAGGCTGCTGCACCCTGTATTATTAAAATAGCACCCTACCTGCTATTCATTTATTAGCCATCTCTTTCTTATCTCTGTCAAATGTTTCCGCCTTTTGTATTAAAGTAAAAATTTCATTATCATAACTTGAAAAGAATTATAGCACAGGTAAAACTCCTAAATTTGTGTGTTGTTATCAGTTTGGTTATTTATTTTTGTAACATTCTATACTTTCTTTAAGTTAATATCTGCTGTTTTGAATTTATTTTTCCTAAACAAATGACTTTTTTAGTCTTCAATGAAAAAATGCCTTCAAGAAGGATTTTTTACAATCTGTTCTGAGGATGATTATAAGTCAATCTCTCCCTCTTTAGTTTCATTAAAAATCTCCAAAATTCTACGATATTTTAAGAAATGGACAGTAGAGCAGATAAAAAAGGTATTACCAATGTCAACAATTAAAATCCATACTCATGCAAGAGTCATTGTTTAAAAAAATAGGAATTAAAAAATTTGTTGGCGAGTTGATGGTCTGTTGAACTTATATACTATTTTTTAAAGTCAAATATGGGTGCAGTACATATGCTAGGATATCTTATTCTATCATGAGTCTCATTAATTGTAGGTCAATTTTCACGTGTGGTTTGTAAATCAGGTGGTTTTACGTACACGCATTTATGGGAGTTTCAAATCATATAATTTTGATACTTGCATTACATTATTACTCGTCATAATTTAGTTATAATATTGACACATGCATTAATATTGATTTATTTCCCTTTCAGCTACTAAATCTGTAAGAGAAAATGCCAAAAAAATTAATGACTACTTCAAGGTAATTATTTGAAGCTAATGTGAGTTTTTAGAATTGGAATTTTTTAAAACTGTTTATTAAGATATTTTTTTTTATTTTCTTAGGGTCATAGCCCTAGTCGGTATGCGGGTTCTAAGTCTCCTACGCCTCAGAGCTACATGGTGAGTGAAATTCATTCCCTTTTATAAAGGGTTTAATGGAATATATAATGTAGTAAATTATATTTATTATTGAAGTATTCAATTACTAATACTTCTAGTACTAAGTCAATTACTAATTTTTGGAACTGTATTGTACTTTTAGCAAACTTCTTGCCGGACTTAAACTCTTTCTCAAATTTTTTTACATATTCCTGAGTCAAAAAAAGCATTTTTGTTAATGGATGAAAATTAACATATAACTGATGACACCATGTGCGTGAAAGATTCATAAACATGGCCCATTGCAAAGTTTTCGACGATATTGCTTCCACAAGTACCTTGTAAATATTCTTATATTTTTGAGTACGGGGAAACAGTAGCAAAATATAACAAAATTGGCAGTGGTAATGCATCATCTTTGAATGTTATTTTTCTCTTTCTTGTCACATCAACCAAAAGGGGGTTAACCTAACAATATTGGATTCCTAAATAGTTCTTAACACTAGAACAACAGAATGGGTCATTTTTGTTAGGTATATACCATTGGTAGGCAAAAAAGGTTGTGAAAAAATGTTCACTTACCTTTTCTCTAGGCTCCACTTTCAGTCGTCTGAGATACTTCAGAACTTGTTGCACGCTAATTGAGCATGTGACTAGTATTATGAAACTATACATATATTATAATATAGAAAAGACATTTAATTAGCAAATGAAGGTAACATGACAACAGCTACCAGCACAGGACAGAGCAAAACTACATCTGAAAAATAATATACAGAGAAAAGGATAAAAAGAGTTGATACGCCGAACAATGGCCGATTGGTTAGGGTGCTGGCCTTCGGTACCAGAGTTCGGGGGTTCAAATCCCGCTGTGGCAATGATGTTCGTAGCCGTTCGGAATCGGTTTTAAATTAGGTCCCAGTCTCATTAGCGCTCGTATTGCAAAAAAGTAGACCGTAGCACTCCAAACCAAACCAAAAAGAGTTGATAGATTTGGCGATAAATTGCTGTTTTATGGGATTGTTGTTCATCTTTAACAATTCTCATCCAACAATTTTGACCCAAAATCTATGTGTGTCTAATTTTCTCAAAAATTTAGTAATGAAATTGAAATAAATTTCTTGACTTTTCCTAATTTTATACCCACAAAAATCTACGAAAATAATATTGAAGAATCTGTTCCTATGTGAAAAATGGTTCATGACTAAGCTTCCAAACAAATCTGTAGATATTTGTTCTAACTGTAAAATACTGTTATGTAGGAAAATGTACAAAATATATATAAAAGAAAGTTGCCCAAACAGCACTGAACTGTGCAAGAAACTTGACTGATACAGACATGCCAAGTACTCTGGATTCTCTGGAGAAATGAATAAAGTGTTACGTGAGGCAAAAAAAGTTGCTAAGAATACAATTACTTTAATTACATAGAAAGCAGTTTAAATTGTATATTTAAAATGGCATAGCATAAGATTTGTGTTTTTGAGTATTACATTGTAAAGTGTTTTGTGTTTCAGTACGCTCCTGTGCAGCAGAACATGAGCTCACCTTCTACGACTCCTTTAAGTGCTGGCCTCGACTACTCCAGTTTAATGGCTCCCCCTCTGTGTCCTTCCCACGCTGTATATAGATCTGTTCAAACCGACCTAACTATTAACAAAATCAAAGAGCTTGAAAACAAGTCGGCTCTCGACTTGGAGATGAGAGACAACAGGATAGAGGAATTACAAAGGGTAAGAAAAATCTCATAACACCACCCGTCAAATAGGATGGATTCAATGCTTTTCGAATGGAAGCATTTTATGCTTTTTTATAAGGTTTTTGATAAATTTTTCTTTGTTTTTGCAATTTTTACAGAAAACTTTTTTGTCGATCCTAAATCTACATTTTCCACATGCATAATTTGAATATTTTTTAACATATATCACACATTTTATTTTCTTTACAATGCCCAATCTGGCATTAATGTCTTATCTTAGAAAATCTAGGACTGGATTCATAAATTTTCAACTCAAGTGTTGGGAATTTGAGATTTTTTTTCCTATAAAGTTTTCTTGATTCTTCTGTTAATTCAGTTAAGAATCAATGTTTAGAATTGTTTCTGCCACACAATTCCTTACACATAGGCATTTATATTCATTCCAAATTCAGCACATTAAAATCAGATGCACTGGCTGTCTACATGAAGCAGCACAAGCAGAATATTTGCGAGCAATCTGATTAAAAATATAAACTCTGCACTTGGTTTTTTTTTTTTTTTTTTTTTTTTTTTTTTTTTTTTTTTTTTTTTTTTTTTTTTTTTTTTAGAACTATTATTTTTGGCAGCTTTTTCTTATTTTTAAAAATATTTTTTTAATAATTTAGTGTATAGAGAGTAATATTTCGAGAAAATATCTGCTTTTTGATGGAGAAAATGTGTGGAATTTGCTTAAATGTATTAGCAGTCAATTTGACCATTCGTTGTGCTTCTAGCTATAATTAAAAATAACATTTTTGATTCTATTGTGATTTAGTTTGTTATTGGTACCAATAAAGATCAAGGATTTTTAGAAAAAAAAAAGAAAACTGTACTATAGGAATTATTTTAGGAATTATTAATTATTAGAAAAGAATTAGAAATTTTACTTTAGGAATCTGACCTGAAATAGAGAAAATGGTTCAAATGGCTGCTCTGGTCCATCTAGTGTTAAAGTAGGCTTGAAGATAAAATACCATATATTTCCATATATAAGCTGAGAATTTTTGGGGTAGGTTTAAAACGGAAGGGTCAACTTATATATGAATCCGTGGATCAGGTGTAGTATATGTTCTTCTTGGTGATGTTTTTTGCCGTTAGCAAAAACAATTTTTCTGTCACTCCTCTTAAAATAGGAAAAAAATTTCTTTTTTTTTCTTTTTTTTTTTTTTTTTTTTTTTTTTTTTTTTTTTTTTTTGGTTGGGGAGGAAGAGAAACAAGACTTTATTATTGCAATGGTTATGAATGTATTAGGATTAATAAAATGTTGTATAAATTAAACACATATAAAAGTGTTTTACTAAAAGTACCAAATCATCAAGTAAATTAAAAAAAATTACTGTTTTTTTTAATTTTATTAATCATTTTGATGATTGAATTGTAAATTTGATATAATTCTTTGTTAATTAAACTGAAGAATTTTATGGATTACATGTTTTTTTTCTTCTGTAGAATGAAAAAAACAGAAAAATTTTTCTATAAAATCAAGTATGTTTTTTCTTTAGAGTGAATGATTTATTTTAAATTTTATGTAATTAACAAAATTCTTCAATTCTGATTTCAATTTCAAACACAGAACCATATAAATTTAGAATTTAAATGTCATCAAAATTATTAATAAAATTTCAAACACTTTTTCAGAATGAGAGCAACAAACTAAATAATTGATGAAAATTTTCTTTAATTAAAAAAAATAATAAAGAAAATGATTTTTGTATTTTGCACATAGTTTTGTTTTATTAAAAAGTTTTTAAATTTACCGAATGATTCTGTAAGTTTTTTGTTTGACTGTACATCGTAATGATCAAATGTTGTATTTAAATTTTGAGTAGTAGATTAGATATTGCATTTGTTATAATGACTTTTAACGTTCTGTAGGCCAACGAAGAGTTAAAGAGGCAGCTCACTGCTCAACAGAAATTAGTTGAAAAAACTAAGGAACAACTACAAAGGTGTCACGATGTTACTAAGCAATTATTAATTGAAAAGGTAATCTCGAAAATGGAGTTTTTTCTGTCTTTATAGAAATGTTACTAAACTGAAAATTCATGTTTGACATTTTCCTGTTTTGTTTGTGTAATTTAATTGTCAGTGTCAGTATATAGTTTGTTTATTTTAAGATGTGAATAATAAACAAGTTATTGTCCCTGTGCAGGGTCCCCACGGTCCTTAAAAGTCCTTAAGAACTCCTTAATTTTAACTTTCATTTTTAAGGACCCTTAAAACTACTTAATTTTTGTCAAAGGTCCTTAAAAACTACTTCATTTTTAAATTGGAATGTGATCCATTTCTCCATCAATGTGATCCATCATTGTCACCTGATTTCCTATCAGTTTTCTTATGGGACAGTTTTTTCTTAGTTACATATTATTTGACCAATAAATTATCTTTCGTATACTGAAAAGGTTTAAAGTATAAAGTCAGCTGCCCTTTCCTAACCATCAGCTAATAGTCTTGCAGATTTTAATTGTCATGTAGTATATATAACATAGTATATTGTATGGCAACAGTTGTAATTACTGACGATATATAAAATCGTCTGTGGTTGTAATGTAATTGGGCTTTAGAATAAAGATGTTTATGCATGAGTTGTTTCACTTTAATCTTGTCTCTTTAGAATACAATTAATTATGGTTGTACAGTAAAATCTTGAAATATAATATTAATTAAATGGGGGATGGGGAGTTTGTAGATATTTCAATTACTTATAAAAGTGTAATTTTCCTTGCATTGAATATAATAGAAAAGTCTAAAACTTTCTTCTTTCCCAGGCAACACCAGATATATATAACTCTTATATAAGTATATATATCAGTCAATTTTAATCCCTCAGAAAGTACTGTTTATAATGTTTTTATTCAAAATTTATTTTTAGTTTGATCACTTAAAAAAACTTTAGATATGCATTTTTCAAAATTAGATTTTATCAAATAGATTTATCTTATTCATTTTTAGGCATTTTTAAAAACTTAATTCAGAAATATTGTAGGGCATTTCTTGAAGATGCCTTATCTGGTTCATAATTGTTAAAAATAGGTTCCTTGGGAAATAGAGTTTATGTCGTTATGCCGTGTATTTCAAGTAGGTCCTTAGATGGTCCTTAAAAAGTCCTTAATTTTTGTTCTGGAAAAAGAGTGGGAACCCTGCATTATGCAAATTTATCAGGGAGAATATCTAAATGGTTTTCCAGAAGAGATCCTACAATATAATACCTATTTTCAAGAAAAAAAAATCAGACAGCAAATCTTTAAAAAAATAATCAGCCATGACCTGGATTATATTGAAATTTTTTAAAAATAAAATCAATACAACTTCAGTTCTTGTAACTTAGAAATTTAATATAATAAAAACTGAGGAATATCTGCATTTGATTTATGTCTTGTATGTTTCTGATTGACTATTTATTACTAGAAAGGAAAAAAATAGAGCTTGCTAAATTTTAATATTAGTGCATGATCATGAACTGAAATTATTTGAAATGCATAAATATGTATTATGATTATTGTATTTTGTTTTTCTTTTTAGTCATTAATGGAAAAAAAGGCTTCCAGGCAAAAATGTATGCAAAATAGGTTAAGGCTCGGTCAGTTTGTAACGCAAAGGCAAGGGGCTTCGTTTGCAGAGAATTGGGTCGATGGTTTTGCTTTCACAGAATTAATAAAGTAAGTATTGTTTACTTTTTACTTAATGACTCATATGTACTATTAGGTTTATTTAAAAATCCATGCTGTAATAGAGTTATTTATGCAAAACTTTTTAATTATAAGTTTGCTAAATATATATAGTGAGTAATATATAATTAAAAAAATATAAATATATAATTTCTTTGAAAGCATGAAAGCTTATTAAATCATAATTTGAGAATTTTAATGCCTTATTTTTGTGATTTTGTTAAATAGATATTAAGTTTCTAATAAACTAATTTATGTCTTTGTAGATTCCAATTTAATTGAAAAATGAACTAGTTTTATTATATATAATGAGCACATAAAGATGTTATTAATTACAGTTAATTTTTAATTAGAATTTTCCTGGGGAAAGGAAAGATGACAACATTTGTTAATTACAATTTCTTGCACTCAAAATGAACCAGCCAGCTGTTTTGTGTGAAAGATTTTACTGATGCCAATGTATTGTAGTTGGCAAGTATGGTGTCATATATTTTGTTATTGGAATGATTACAAAAAACTAATTACTTATTTTAAGACATCTGTTTCTGTTTTGGAGTAGCTATTTTTAAATTATAATTTTGTCATCAAACGAGAAAAGTTTTAAAATATTATATTATAAATGTAAAATGCAGGCAAATTAAGTTTATATTAGAAACATTAATATCTTAAATAATAATAGATTTTCTATCGAAAAAGTCGAAATATCTGATGCATTTTAGTGTTCGTGCTGAACTATACTGAACCTTGAGTCTCAGGGACCCACTAATGACAAAAATAAGGGTCCTGCAGAAAAAGGCATCTTCAATTTTAAGGGAAAAACCATATATAAATAAAGAATATAATAAATATTACTCATATTTGTAAATGAGAAGAGATTTATCTTATTTGCAATTAATAAATTACAGACAAATTCAATTTTTTTCCCCAAAATTTTCTGTTAGAATTAGAAGGAACCTCTACTAGTTTTCATTTTCTTAAGAGAAACTTCTTTCTGGAAGTTTCACCAGAAAAGAACACTTCTTCCCTTTTCCTTGAATTTTTTTGGGTCCACAATATTTATAAAATTAGCAAAAACAATTAATCAAATTTACGTTCATTCAAAATTGTCAAATTTTTACTTTTTCTTTCTTAGGTTGTTTCAAGTTTATAGGACCCAAAATTTCATTCTAGTACATTATTATTATTAGTTCATTCTATCAAATTGTTTGGGTGTGTGGGACTCGAAATTTTGCCAAAGTTTTGTACTATTATTACAGATTTATATAAAAATTGTGCTACAGTGTGTAAACGTTATTCCTGCATATCAATATATATATATATATATATATATATATATATATCAGATAAATTTTTGGTTTTTATAACCCTGTTAAATGTGCAAGTCTTTGTGTGATTGAAATCATTGTAGGTGCTATCTGCTATCCAGGTATGGGATTTTGTTGGCATATCGTCAACTGAAATTTAAAGAGAATTAAAAAAAAATTAAAATAAATAAAAAAAAAATTATATTCAAAATTACATTTTTACTTTGTGTGAAATGTTTTCCAGCATTTTTCACTTTATTTTGTGTTTACTTACCTGTACCTCTTATGTTATACTTGTACAGGCAGGAACATAAACAAATTAATTCAGCCACATTTTTTTAAAAATATATTAGTGAGCGTGAACTGTTTGAAGTTAAGTATATATACTGTTTTTCTTCAAATCTGTGCTACTTTTTTTTTTTTGTTTGTTACTGATAGTTTTACAACAGGCAGGCTTGCTTCTAAGGTAAACAAAATGTTTATATGGAAGTGTTTTTAATCCTTTGATTAATTATTGTTTTTAATTTGTGTTAAGAAATCAACAAATGTTTTCTCTCCAAATGGGCTTGGTATGGAATGTTTTAACATATGGCCCAAATGAAAACCTCCCTCGAGGCAGATTTTCCATGTCATGCATTCCATATTAAGTTAATGATTTTTGTAGGAAAATTACAAGACCTTTGAAGATGTTTAAATTTTTCTAGGAAACAAGAACAAATAGCTTTAGAAAGAGAAGAAATTGAGAAACAGCGCAAGTTGTTAGGTAAGAAGAAACCCAATGCAAATCAGCCAAAAAGCCGTGCAAATGCCAACACTACTTTAGCGAACGGGGATTTCGTCAGGCCCGACACACCTAAAGAGTAAGTGCTCCATTTTCATTCGAAAGAATTTTGAGTGGACGTATTTGAAATTGAATGGAATTTCTCATTTTTGTTTTTCAGTAGTCTCAGCTGGTCTGAGTACTATGAACAAGAAGAAATATTTAAACTACGACAAGTTTCCTTAAAAAAAGAGGACACTGATCTACAATTGGAATTAGAAAAATTAGAAAGGGAAAGGAATCTTCATATTCGAGAATTAAAGCGGATTCACAATGAGGATCAATCGAGGTAAATACACTTTATTCCAATGTTTGGCTCAAAAAAGTTCTCAGGTGGCGTTTGGCTGTTTGGTTGTGTTAACTCATTCTTTAAAGATTACTGAAATACTTTTTATTAATAAATATATAATAATGCACCTTGTTAATTCTTATATGTGTGTGTGTGTGTGTAAGAAAAAGTAAACTAAATCTATGGACAAATCCAGAAATTTTGTATAAAGCCCTGAAGACCGCCCCTTAATGAATAAAATATTTTTGGAAATGGATAAATCAGCAGCATATTATCATTTAAAAGTAGGAATTCTGAAAAATAGAATGAATGTAGTGTCTTTCTGTTTATTATTCATTCATTAAATATTTTGTTTTTGTACATTCGGAGTAGTGATTCTTCCAATTGTTAGTCGCACTCTTTTACATTTCAGGATTGTCATAGTATTAAGGGGATGCACCCCCTTTAAGGAACTTTAAATGGAAGTTTGTTTTTTTCTTACCTGTTATATCTTTTTTAATTATTACTGCAAATACACAGAATTTTCAGTATTTGTTTATTTATTTTGTTTTTTTTTTTTTTTTTTTTTTTTTTTTTTTTTTTTTTTTTTTTTTTTTTTTTTTTTTTTTTTTTTTTTTTTTTTTTTTTTATTTTTTTTTTTTATTTTTTTTTTTTTGTTTTTTTTTTTTTATTTTTTTTTTTTTTTTATTTTTTTTCTCATTACACCTGAAATTAGTTTTAATGAATTTACTTTGTTCCAAAAAAGTGAGAACTTGTTCTGAAGATTTTAAAAAATTTCCTACACACTATATGCAGACTTACAATAGCATAAAGTGAATTTAATGAATAGTTTTTGCTTTTTTATAAACAGTGATGAGGTGTCACTCTCCACCTATTTAAATTTGTACAAACATCAGAAATATCACACTCGGTTATTGAATTTTCAAAAAGCTAAAAATGTTTAAAACTTCTATTTCAAATACTATCTATAATGTATTTGTGAAGTTTTGAAATGAATTTGTGCAGTGGTTTTTTTTATTTATAGTGCACACAAATTGAATAAATGCCACTTTTAGTCAAATGTTTTATAGTTTCCTTAAAAGCTATGATATTAAATGAAAAGATTGTGTAGTGGTACACGTTTTCATTCAAATATTCCAGGGAAGTTTGGCCATTTCTGAATCATTAGAAAGAAATATTTTTAAAATGTTAAAATCGTCAAATGATAGCCATTTGGTTAGGGTGCTGGCCTTCAGTACCAGAGTTCGTGGGTTCGAATTCCACTATGGCATGGATGTTCGTAGCCGTTCGGAATTGGCTTTAAGCTGTAAGTCCCGTTCTCATGAGCCCTCGTGTTGCAAAAAGTAGATCATAGCACTTCAAACCAAATCAAACCAAAAATGTTAAAATCAGAAAATCCAATTTTTAAAGGTGATGTGCCCCCATAAACAGTATTCTGCATGTGTGTTTATATACATATGACAAATGTTTCTGATAAAAGTAGGGATAAACTGACAGTTTAGGTATAATTCAAAATTTTACATTTATTATCCCCTATTACTTAATTTACCTGGGCTTACTGGCAAAGGCACTTCTTACAATGGCAGTATTGCAGGCATGCCAACTGCTCCGGAGAAATGAGAATAATTGATAACTCCGGTAACTTCTGAGATTCCTCTGAAAAATTACAAAACTTTGAAACTGTTGAAAGATTATAATTCTGCAATAAAATACAAAGTTTTGCAAAAAATAATGCTGAATATGACTCTTAACACAGTAATGCTGCATGTTAAAAGTTTTCAATACTGTGCTGAAAAACCAAACTGAGTTTAGGTGACATTAGGTGAGTAGACAAACTAGAATCCCTGATGATAGAAAAATGGAAGTATTTGAATGAGGGTCCCTGTTGCTAGAAGAAACACTGTTCTGAAAAATAAGTTGTTAAAGCTCAAAAAGATACTCATAAATTTTTAAATGTATCAATTTTAATTTATCTTTTACAATTTACTAGTGTATAAGTATTTTAAATTTAATTTTAATTTAGAAAGCAATAAGGTATGTACTTATGTGTAATCTGCAATTAGCATGTTAAAATTTCAAACGATGCTGTTGCTCCAGACACCTGAATGGAGGTTGGCATGTCTGATATACTTATATGCTTGTGTGTATATTATGAAAATATAAAGAGTTTCAGGATTTTCATTGTGTTTGGGAGTTTGCTGCATGTGTGTATGTACAATCTGTATATAATTTTTTAAAATTGCATGCTGGTAAAATTGTAATAATTTTAAAATGAACATATTGCAGCTATGTTAAGATAAAGTGAATTTTTGACATGGTTTCCGCGCACCTGGAAAGTCAGGGAAAGTCATTTAAAATCATGGATTTAGACAAAGGATTAATTTTGTCATGGAAAGTCTTGATTTTTCAAGTAAAATGAGTAAAAGTCATGGATCCACTAAACTACCAATTAAAAAAATGCATTGAATTGTTTAATTCTATTTTTACTCGTCATTTGGCTGAAGTTACTGAGTTTGGTACTTATGTATAATCCTATTGACCCTATTGTCAAATAAAATTCGTTCGCCAAGGAAACTCAAAGCAAGAAAGCTTAATGGGTGGGTAAATGTATATTATTCTGGTTTTTTCTTAAATTGTAGATTAAAATTTTATTAATACAATAATAATTATTTTTTAATAAAAATTAGTTAAGATTTTTGTACAAAATATAAGTTTATCTCTAGGGCTGTTGTATATAAACATTATAGGGTTATCATGTTTGGCTATTATTCATGGTCACCTGTATTATACCTAAGTACCCTGAATTCAAATTGGAAACATTTTGATTGAAAAATGGCTATAGGATTAAACTTAGGTATGTAGATACAACAATTTATTTTTATGTATGTGAGTTTATTAACACTTATAAAGTAAGTTTATAGTTTTTTATGATAAAATTCCTGTTATTTCTCTAAAAGCATATATTTTATTTGTATGTACATCAGAAGTTTTATTCATATATACTTTAACGAAAGCTTTTTAAAGTCATGGAAAGTGATCTGCTAAATCAGGGAAAGTCATGAAAGGTCATGGATTTGAAAAATTTTATTTTGGCAGATACCCTGTTTTGAGAATAAGTGGGAATTGATAGGATTCTATAGTTTTTATTAACATTTCATAAGTACTATGTTTTGTAGTTTCATTTGATTTTGATTGTAAAAGTGTCAAATGTTGTTTCAGATTCAATAATCATCCTGTATTACACGAAAGGTACCTTTTGCTGACGCTATTAGGAAAAGGAGGATTTAGCGAAGTTCATAAAGTAAGGTTCTTTCGATTATTTTTAAATGTCGTTCACATGAATGATCTGAATTGGGTTTGATGTTATACGGTAGTTTGATTTTTTTTTATGTCATCTGATATAACAAAAAAAAAAATTATTTAACCCCTTCCAGGTTCATTTTATTTCGGGATTATGGGTAAAAAAATGTCAATTCTTTTATGCTTATATTCATACATACATAATTTTTTAAACATTATAGCATCATTCACATACAAAATTTCCTAAAAATGAATGTAAAAAAATCAATTTAAATGAGTAATTTACCTTTGGCTTTCTGTACCGCAGAAATTATTAGATTTTGAAGTCAATTCACACTAACTATAAATATAAAGCCTAGAATACCTAGCTTTTATCTTGAATTAAATTTTATTTGTATCCTTTGCATTTATATAAATGATTATGAAATTATTAATCAAAATTTGATCGTGTATGATACAAACACGGTACAGCACAGAGTCCAACATCGCAATCTGGACAGTAGAACCTTGTTTCTCTCCATAATTTCTTACCTCTACTGTCTCTCTTTAAGGAGCAAATAGTCTAGAAACCAGAAAAGTAAACAAAAGCATTCGAAACCATAAAAAGCACATGTGAAATAATTCGGAAAAGACTGATGGCACAGTGTAAAATTTCGCAGTGCCCGAGTTACACTCAGGATGAGCCAGGATGATGTATTTTGTTTGCCGAGTTCAGCTCAGGAAAAACTAGGAAGGGGTTAATAAAGATTTCCTTGAGGCTAATAGAAATATCGAGAGAATGGGAAAAATAATCCAAACTCTAAAATAAAAATAAATAAATTACCATGTTTAAGTTCACTGTGTATAAGCAAAGCTATAGAAAAGTTGTTAAAAAAATATTTCTTGGCAACCAACAAGTCACCAAATCAGAAAGAATAGAGGAAATGCTAATAAAAATGGGCAGAAAATAATATTGTGCTATTATATAAGGTTATATATAATAGCACAATAAATGAAATTTGCGAGAAATTTTGAACTGAGAAAAACACTAAAATTAAAAAATAAGTTTAGAGTGAGTCTTACTTGTGCTGTAATCAAGCTAAAATAAGTAAAGAAGTCAGTTTTGAAAATGTCTCAAGAGAAACGAAACAATGTGTAGAGGAACATTTAATCTTATAAAGAATATAGTTCTCTTGAAATCTGGAAGCAAGTATCAAAATGCTGAAAACAGCACCTTTTTAATTTTTTTAGTTTAGATTTCTTAAAGTAGTGAAAAAGTGATAGCTTCAGAGTAAAGATATTTTTGCCAGCACCTAGTCCTCAAACTTGGCAAGAAAAGTTGGCTTTAAAATTGTGAAATTTATAAAGAAACATATCAGTGTAAACAGGCTTGCAATTCCGTTACTTTTTTTACAATTGATCACTTTTAGTCACTCTTTTAAGTAAACAGTCACTTATTTCATGGTGTATCGAAAGTTCTGTTGTTGAAAAAAGAAAATCTGAATTAATAACAAAATATTTTAATAAAAGACCAAAAATGGGATGCTCTAATCTTATTTTTCTTATTAAAATGTAATTAGTCATAGGGTTTCCAGAATTGAGGGATTTTAAAAAGTCGTAAAGAAGTTCCTGAAATCTACATTTGTACTGAAATGTACATTTAATACATTGAAGTAATTTATGTCAAAGCACACAATTCTCATTTTCTTCACAATTTTTGTTTCGATACTCTAATCTAGCCATGTACATATTTCAAAACATCATTAATATATGCAGAAAATTGTGATTATAAAATTAATGTATTGTATGTATTCAAATCTAATTTATAGATTTTCTTGAATGAAAAGCAATGTTGAGTTGTGTTAAACAAAATTTTTAACCTTTTTGTATTTGACGCTAAAATCATGTCTTGCATGAATCATTTGATTTACAGTTAAAATAAATAGAAAAATCTTAATAATATTATCTTTAATCAAGAGGAGAGAAGAAATCGCTTTTTTTTTTCAAAGTTTAGTTACTTTTTAGTCACTTATTCTGTATTATTTCTTACCTTTTTGAAAGTACCTCAGCAGTTGCAAGCCTGTGTAAACAATGTTAACAAAGTGAAAATTTACATAGACTTAAAGAATTTTATATTTAACAACTGTTAGAATATGTTACATAAATTAGTACAGAAACAATAATGATACAAATAAATTATTCGAATGCTTATTTATATAAAAATGATGTTAAAATTCATAATCCTGAATTGCATCTTTTTATTTTAATTTAATGTAGTTATTTGAGATCTGTGTTAAATTTTTAATCTGCCGTTTTGGCGCCATTTGCCAAACTGAGAGTGAAAAACAAATGGAGAATGCCGCAAATTGCTGCCATTCTAATTTATACACGCATTATTTCTTGATAAAAATAAATAGGCAAAATGGAAAATATTAATGGAATCGGGAATTTTTATTCAAACCACTGTGTCTTTGACTGAAAAAGATTTTATCCTTTCAGTAAAAAAATTTCTGTGTCAATATGAGCAGGTGTTGCTATTATTATTCTTTAGGAAAGATATTTTAATTTTACTTTAGAAATAATTTTAGACATTAGATAATATGCGTTACATATAATAGGCATTAAAAGAAAACTAAAATTTTTAAGGAATAATAATAAATAATAATAATAATAATAATAATAATAATAAATTTTTAAGGACTAAAGGCAGGAAGTTAGGGTCGTTAAAATATTATATATTTAAGCTTGTGGATGTATATTCATCCTCGGTTTTTTGCTTACCCATTTAGTGTGTGGAATTTTAAGATTTTCAAAGTTGACATGGAGACTTTTTATTGCTGTTTGTTGTAACTCACTTTATGTGATAATAAACAATTATTTTCAAGAAAAATGTCACTTTTTTTTTTTTTTCAAATAATTGCAATGCAATATATGTGATATTTTGTGTCATTTTTTCTTTGAACAGGCTTTTGATTTAAAAGAACAGAGATATGTTGCATGTAAAGTGCATCAGTTAAATAAAGATTGGAAAGATGACAAGAAAGCCAATTACATCAAGTGAGTCTTTTTTTTTTTAATCTGTGTAATATTTCCTTGAAACACCTCATTTAGCTATTTGCATTATAACTGTTTTAGTATTATAATTAGTATTACAATTGTTTCGTTTAATGCACTGGTACATATATCAGGGTTGTTGATATTTCACAGTTTTATCCAGTTTTAACGAGTGTTTTATCTATTCTGTCAGAAACCTGCTTGTCAAAATACATTGAAAGATTGTAATATTTGTGTTATCTGTTATTACAATAAAATTAAGTAACAGCAAGAAATTCCCTGTTATATACTAATTATTTTAATTATTTCAAACAGTTCTCCAGGGTACTATTTTATTATGAGCAGTTTAATAAATTGTTTTATTACTTATTAACTACAATGATTTCTATGTATAGACAAATCAGTTTAGTAGTGCATGTATTTTTATTAGTGTATAGTCTTTTTTTCTTTTTCAATGCAGCAGGCAATACAGGCATCAGTATAGAGTCACGAAGCATTGATTTTTTAATTTTTATCTGGGTGTATAATTTCATTAATTTTTTTAACCCTTAACACTGGAGAGGGGACTGTCACTTGTCACATAATTTGATGCTGCAACCTCAGGCTTGCAATTCCACCACTTTTCTCACCTTTAGTCACTTTTTTTACAATTGATCACTTTTAGTCACTTTTTTAAGTAAACAGTCACTTTTTTCATGGTGTATCACAGTAAAAGTCTGTTGTTGAAAAAAGAAAATCTGAATTAATAACAAAATATTTTAATAAAAGACCAAAAATGGGATGCTTTAATCTTATTTTTCTTATTAAAATGTAATTAGTCATAGGGTTTCCAGAATTGAGAGATTTTAAAAAGTTGTAAAGAAATTCCTGAAAACAACATTTGTGCTGAAATGTACATTGAATACATTAAAGTAATTTACGTCAAAGCACACATTTCTCTTTTTCTTTTTCTTCACAATTTTTTGTTTCGATACTCTAATCTAGCTATGTGCATATTTCAAAACATCTTTAATAAATGCAGAAAATTGTGATTATAAAATTAATGTATTGTATGTATTTAAATCTAATTTATAAATTTTCTTGAATAAAAAGCAATGTTTTAAAGTGTGTTCCTTATCTCTTTAAGTACAATCTTATGAATTACTTCAGATGGATGTAAAAAAATTTTTATCTCAATAGTCTACAATCGCAAACTGAAATACATTTTCTGCATCATCATGTGTTTGGCTAAGCCTTTTAGACTCTGATGTATCAACCAGCTTTTCAAAGGGAAGGATTTTTAAAGTTCACACATTTTACACAAAGTTCATTTTACGAGTAAAAGACATTTATTAAAATTAAAATCACTGCTTGAAAAATACTAATACATTAAATCTAATATTAGTAACATGGAAATATTTGTTATTTGTTTCCAACTTTTTAACTTTTATTAGTTTTTGATGACAAATGCTGTAAATTTCAAGGTTTTTTACTTAAAAGCAAAATCACTCCTGGATGTAGTATTTATTGCAGCTTATGTTTAAAGTCCAATGAATATATATATATATATATATATATATATATATATATTTTCTATTACTTTGAATACAATTACTTTAATTACATTGCATATAATTAAAAGTAATCTATTACTTTCCGCTGTATTGTGTATTAAGGCATCATATGTAAGATTATGTTGCGATGGTTTACTCTGATAGTCTTACAATATTGTCAGGGTTCCCATGGTCCTTAAAAGTCCTTAAGAACTCCTTAATTTTAGCTTTAATTTTTAAGGGCCCTTAAAACTACTTCATTTTTATCAAAGGTCCTTAAAAACTCCTTAATTTTAAAATTGGAACACTATCAATTTCTTCCATGGAAAGATATAAAAGGAAAAGTAGCTGAGTTACAGAACTTGAGCTAAACAATTCTGATACAAAAAAAGAAATCTGTTGAACTTTCAAAATGAAATTATTTAAGCATGTGAATTTGCACTTCGGTAATTTCTTTGTAAATAGTAAATAAATATTTGTTAAAGTTCATAACATTCTTTTACATTTTCTAGCCAAAAGTGCAGTATTAATAGTAAAGAAAATCCTCAAATGCATATATTCATATTACTGTAGTAATTCAAAATTCCTTTCCTTGATATCCTTAAAAAATTATGAAAATATTTTTAGCTTATTAGTATTTTTTTATGGTCATGAGCAAGAAAACTTATTTGACAAATAGATAATCTTTCGCATACTGAAAAGGTTTAAAGTATAAAGTCAGCTGCCCTTTTCTAATAGCTAACGGTCGAGCAGATTTTAATTAAACGAAGCTTGGAGGGCGGAGGTTTTGTAGATATTTCAGTTACTTATGGAAGTTTATAGAAAGTCCTTAAAAAGTCCTTAATTTTTGTTCTGGAAAAGAGTGGGAACCCTGTATTAGTAACATGGAATTATTTATTTGTTACCAACTTTTTAACTTTTATTAGTTCTGGGTTTTTGATGACAAATGCTGTAAATTTCAAGGTTTTTTACTTAGAGGCAGAATCACTCCTGGATGTAGTATTTATTGAGGTTTGCGTTTCAATTCCAATGAATATTTAAATATTTTATGTTACTTTGAATACAATTACTTTAATTACATTGCATATAATTAAAAGTAATCTATTACTTTCAGTTGTATAAGGCATCATACATAAGATTGTGTTGGATTGGTTTACTCTGATTGTCTTACAATATTGTTGAATTACATGTCATATCAAAAATCCAAAATGAATATGTGATTACATTTTAAAAATGATTGAAATCTTTTATTCGATAAATATTTTAATCTGTTTTCATTTGGAGGTGTGTGTGTGTGGGGGGGGGAAGAGTAAGCAGTGTTCTCATTACAGTGCACAAAACTCGTATATTTTCTGCTTTTCTTGCATTAAAAAATGATTAGTGCACAAAATTCATGCACTATATGCCACTAACTAACAATAAACCAGAAAATTGGTAATTTGTAATTATTAATGTTTGACTGAATTTTTAAGGCATAATATTGTTTTAAAGAAATGAGATAAACATGTTTGGCACTAAAATAATTTTTTTTATTTTTCAGACATGCTTTTCGAGAGTACAACATTCACAAAGCTCTTGATCATCCCCGTGTTGTAAGGCTGTATGATGTATTTGAAATAGATTCCAATTCGTAAGTCAACACTGGCACAAAAATTTGCATGTTAAATCATCCATAGACAATTTCTTTCTATAAGTAGTGAAACACAGTATAAAAATTGATTGTACATGATTTTTCAAAAATATGTATTGTAATCCCCATATAATAATAGCCTAAGTTATCTGTCTACGAGTTTATGACCTGGAATGGATAGGGGCATCCATATTGGATTCTGGATAAGTTAGGGTTAGAAAATTCAAATACACCCTTTCCCCACTTTTCGAGCATTTAATGTCCTTATTTCAAGCCCTATTTTTCACGGTTATTACATAATAAATAAGTAAAAATAAAAAAAATTTCTAGAATTATGACGTCATTCCTTTAACCATCTCATTGAATCATTTCTTATTTTAAATTATTTAAATATCGTCTGCATTATTTTCTTACGTTTTATCGCTGAACTTAGATATGACGTAAATAATTTTCTTTTATATTTGGCTTAAATAATATAGTAGGTACATATCGGATAGTTTTATATTTAATCATCGATTATTTTTTGCTGCAATGAAAATATTATCACCCGTATTAAAAACAAATTTTTTTCATAAAAGTCTATTTCACGGACTCAAATATCTAGCGTTTAAGTTACATATCTTTGTAAATGAAGAAGTTTGTGTGTGTGTGTTTTATACGTAACCCCACGGTTTAACTAAATGAATTCAGTGTGATTCTAAACTGCATTTACAGTATGGAGTGACTTTAGAGGATTAGGAAGATAAATATATTATTCCGCGTCTACCAGATAATTCTCAGGCAAAAAACAAACCACTTCTTTACCTGCCTCAGAGGGCACTTTATAATTCTGGAAAATTAAAAATTTTACTAATCTCGTCATATGACAGGCTATATGCTAGTTATGTATGTTCCTTTGTGAGGTTTACTTCAGCTTAGTACATTTAATTATAATAAAGTACTCAGAAATATTGTAAACATGATTTAACATACCTGCCAATTTTTACAGATTGCCTGTAAAATATACAGTTTTTTTGTTTCATTTTATAGACTGGGAAATTTAACAATATTTGGTAAAATAAAATCGAAAAGTTTGAAAAGAGAACAATGGATTTTCCACTTAACTGAAATTAAGCAATAACTGAAAATTGAACAATCTATTTCATTCCAGTAAAAATTTACAAAACTAATAAAAAAATGTATAAATCTGCTTAATATGTTTAAAAGATATTGAACATCTATATGAATTAGCACAAAGTAGTGAAATTATAAAACTAGTGATCATATTATCAGAGGTTTGTAACTGACTTTTTAAAAATTTGGAATATTGAAAAAAAAAACACAACAATTTCTTTAAAAGAATAAAAGCTTAGTAAATCTGAGTTTGATAATCTTAATGTCTTATTTTATTGATTTTACTAAACAGATATTCAGTTTGAAATTGAAGTTGATTTTGTGTTTTCTAGAATCAAATTTAGATGGCAGAATGAATTAATAGGTTTTATTATATATAATCAATGCTTAAAGATTTTATTAAGTAGAATTAATTTTTAATTAGAATTGTTATTTTTCTTTTCATTGGAAAAATAACAACTTTTATTAATTACAATTTCTTGTACAAGTAAAAATCAACCAAGTAGCCGATATTGTGCGGCAAATTTTACTGATATCAATGAGTGAAAGATGGCAGGTATGCCTAAAACTTACACAAAGTTTTGTATGAAATTTTGTAAATTTATAGGTTATTAGTAGTTAAAACTAAATAAGCCTAACAAGTATTTTTCATTTTGAAATATTGTATTTTATCTCTGGTTGTGATAGAAATAGAAATTAAGATTTTAGAAGATTTTCTGTTGCATACTCGTTAGTAACTTGAAACTTTTGTGAAACTTAACTCTAAATTGTAACGTATTTAAAGTCGAAATTGTAGCAAAACTGAACTTGAAACTTGAGCAAAACTACATTCACAGCTCTAGTGTAACTGAATTTGAAACTGTAGTATAACTGAACTCAAAACTCCAGTGAAACCAAATTTTAAAATTAAACTCAAAACTCTAGCAAAACTAAACTCAAAACACCAGTGAAACTAAACTCTTAACTTGAGTAAAAGTAAACTTGAGACACTGGCAAAACTAAACTTGAGACTATTGCAAAATTGAACTTGAAATTCAAGCGAAACTAAATTCTTTCAAAACTAAACTTTAAACTCTGGCAAAACTAAACTCAAAACTCTAGCATAACTAAAGTTGAAACTCTGGCAAAACAGAACTTGAAACTGGGGAGGAAAAAAACTCAAAAATCTAACAAATCTAAACTTAACTTTAAACTCTTTTGAAACTAAACTTTAGTCTAGCAATACTAAGGTTTAAATTTTAGGAAACCTAAATTTGAAACTCTAGCAAAATTAAACTCGATATTATGGCAAAACTAAACTTGAAGCTTTGTTGTAATGAAATTTGAAACTGAAGTGTAAGTAAATATGAAAGTTTTAGAATGAAAATGTTAAGTTTTATTCGCTTGGTCCCTTTAAAACATTCTTAGCAAGTTCCACTGTATTTATCTTTAAAATGTGATAAATGTAAATAGAAATTTTTTTGAATGATTTAATTTATTTCTAAAGCTCTGATGATCTTTTTTTCCCAAAGGTTTTGTACAGTTTTAGAATACTGTGATGGTCATGACCTCGATTTCTACCTCAAACAGCACAAAAATATTCCAGAGAGAGAAGCTCGCTGTATTATAATGCAAGTGGTTCATGCTCTTAAGTACCTGAACGAAATTAAACCTCCTATTATCCATTATGATCTCAAACCAGGTGAGACGATCTCTTATGCAAACTTTTCTCCAGTTTAAAACCCAGTTGTAGAGTTTGATGCTTTCTTGGAGAGCTTTTTCTTTTTTCAGTGAATGTTGGTTTGGTTTGGTTTAGAGTTCTATAGTCTACTTTTTACAACACGAGGGGTAATGAGACTGGAACCTACTGCTTAAAGCTAATTCCGAATGGCTACGAACACCCATGCCACAGTGGGATTTGAACCCATGAACTCTGGTTCCAAATGCCATCGTTCGGCCAGTGAATGTTAAAGGTGACTCTGCTAAATAGATATTACCCAACTCTTTGGGTATAACCCAGAGATACTATATTTTTAATCCACATATACCATCCGCTGGTCGATCGTGATTAGCCAACAAGTTTTGAATATTGAATTGAACTGAATTAGGGTGGGGCAGCCCATAAGGGCACCAGCACTGCAGCCTTAGGCCTATTGCACTGAAAAGCCCCCCATACACTGGAACAAAGAGTTCCAGCACAAGGTTAAGAAATATTAACCATTAGATCTTGGAGAGACCAATAGCTGAGATAAATCTCAGCAGCAATTTAACCGGGAAGTTGGTCAGCTCCACAGCTCGTTGAAGTAAAGTTTTGAATATTAAATGCTCTTCCTCGCTAGATAGGATGTTGGAAGAAAATTTTAAAAAATGGCGGGAAACTGAAAAAAAGACACTGCTCTTGTTTAAAAGAATTTTTTTTTTTAACTTAATAAAGAATGTCAATTAACAGAAAAGTGGGTCATTATGTTAACAATAACAAGTTTCACAAAATGCAATCCTTTTTACAAAGTGGTACAATTAAACGTGATGTACAACCAAATGGTATGTGAGCCAAGAAAGGTTGGGAAATGCTGTTTTATAGCATTGTTAATTGAAAATCTTCAAAAGAATTCGTGGTATATTATTTTGTTTGGTTGTTCTCTTGTCTATGCTTGCTATACGTCTCAAGTCTTGATGATAAGAGTCACAAATTATTACCAAATGTATTGCAAAAGTTATTCAATAATAAATTACAATTTATTTTCTACAATTGTTTGTGTCATTATAGTATGTGTTTTTATTTCATTTTTATTACAATATTTATTTTTATATAAAATTTTCAGGCAACTAAATTAATAGTTTAAATCTAATTTTTTTTTTTAGTTATTTTTTATTCTCGCATCACATTATAATAAACATAAACTGTCAGATTTGGAAATGTAATATGTGTATTCCAAAAGTTTGCTTTGGCATTGCTTCATCAGTCACTGCATGATTCCAATATGATTTCAAATATGATTTCTAATAAAAGAAAACAATAAATCAAAAAAAGTCATTAAATGGTAAATAAATCTGCATGATTATGATGTCTTTTCAGTCAGTGTTTCCTTTCTAAGCTATTAATAGAATAAATAGTTTACCATTTTAGTTATTCTATCCTGGTCTGTTCACACTATAAGGTGGACAGTAAAACTTGAAAATGTAAAAAGTACATTCCATAAACTTACAGAACAGTATAGAATGTAAAAACTAATTTTAAACTATTATGAAGCACCAGTGAATGCCTTTTTTTCTCTCTTACCAACCGAGTATGAACCCTGAGTAAGTTACAAAAATGTAAAATGAAGTCTTAAATGTTCAAAAAATTTTTGATAGAGTAGTCTGTTGTATATCCCCGAACCTCTTATTGATCTGTTATTATAGAATTGTTCTTTTTATTTGTTGTAGGAAATATCCTATTAGGCAGCGGTGAAATCAAAATTACAGATTTTGGTTTAAGTAAAATAATGGATGACGAAAATTACAGTCCCGAAGTAGGAATGGACCTTACTTCTCAAGGTGCTGGTACATATTGGTAAGTGGCATTGTTCCCCCTATGTGTATATTGCACAGTGAAACGTCAATAATCTGGAAACCTATGATCGGATTCAAATTTAATTTTCTGTTTATTTACTCTTATAGAAATTTTGTTAATTTTTGTTTCTGCAATTTATTTTTTACTTTGATTATTTATGTTCTAATTGCAATATTCCATTTTCCCTGTTGTGTTTGTTGACTATTTGTGCAGAGTGTGGGTGGTTTAATAGATCAGGCAGAGAATACATCACAAAACATTTATATAATACGTAACACACTCAACATTTACATAACTGCTTCATAAATGAACAACCAATGTACATCACATATTTCAGTTCTTTTTAGTTCGAACATCCGGTGTGTGTGATCTTCCGTCACGGTTCGCCGTTAACTCCCCAGTTAATACACCACATTTCCTTTTTAAAATTAAACTGATAAGATCAGCTTGGGCAGCAAATTTTTCTTGTTGACAAAAATTCGCAGAAACCAAAAAAAAATTTTTAATTTGAATACCTTTAGGAAAGAAAGAAAGAAAAATTTGTACTCAGTTAGAAATTTGGTAGATCTGCATCATAAACCAAATCGTAAAATTACTTTTTCTGTTTGTCAGTTGGGATTTTAACAGGAATGCATTGAATTAAATTTAAAGTTGTTTTTGTTTTCTTAAATTATTACGTTGGTCACAGTAGTAGTATCATGTGAGTATAAAAAATCTTGCAAAACTATCTGTCATAAACAAAACTGTTATCTGAAAATTGAAATAAATTTAACAGAATGTCACTAAAATGGACTTTGTAATCAAACCATCTGTATCTGTTCTGAGAGTCAAGATGCCTTGTTACCTTTGGTTTGAGGTCTTGTTGACAAGGTCAATCTCTACTGGGTAGCTGGTGGAAGGGGGTGAGTATTTCTATTACTGATCCTGAGGATATTCTTGGCATCGCTCCAGAATCTTTCAGGAACTCTGTTCATTAGTATTTCATTCTGTAGGGGAGTGTCACAGACAACCCAAAGAAATCATGACTGTGCCATGGAGAGCTTTTGATGCATTGTAGGAATGGCCTAAGTTAGGCAGTTGTTCTTTTTTATCAGTCCTGATGCCTTGTGTCGACTTGAGGAGAAGGTCACTTGTCCTATTCTGTGTGATTGCCAGTGTAGGATGTTTCAGCCACTGTAGTCTTTTTTTTTAAGGCACCAAATTAGCAATACATCATCTGTAGTGGATTGCCTAATCTTCTAAAATAAGTACTTTTATGTAAGATGGAAGCAAGCAGTTAATTGAGAAAAAAAAACAACACTCAAATTCTTTAATTTTATATTGCATAAATTTATGAGAAAGGGCTACCTGCAGATAGGGTTACCAAAGTTAAAACAGTTGTTGTTGGTCTTTAATAAGTTAAATTTCTGGTCATATGATTTAGTGCTATGGTTCTCAAATGGTGTACCATAGCAGAAGTCAAGCATAAAATTGTGAAATTAATAAACAACAGGAAGAATTAAAATATGAGTTTTTTTATGGCCACTTTCAAAGCTGCCTCAGAGATGTGTCATTTGTCTCAAAGTACAATTCTAAATCCCTACAGTTCATAAATTGGATATCATAGCTTCATGTAGTGCAGTATTTCTAACCTGTCGTACACGAGTTGTTGGTTGGTGGTACGCGAAAAATAACCAATAATGGCAGACATAAATATATCAAAACATATCATACCAACAGAAATTTGCTAAGTAGAATTCAAACAACACAATCTAATTCATTGTTGGTTAAGCATTGATAAAGAATAGGAACAATTTTCAGCAAAAGCTCTTAAATTATTATGATCGTTTACTGGTACAGAATTAGTACATAATGTTAGAGTTAATTTATAATCCAGCATGATGTCTTATTATGTGATGGGAATACATAAAAAGCTTAAAGCAAATAAATAAACACACTCGCAATAACAAATTTCATGAAATACAATCCTTTTTACAATTAGTAGGCTTTTACAAGTGGTACAATTTAGCATTATGTACAACCAAGTGGTATGGGAACCAAAAAAAGGTTGGGAAACACTGGTCTAGTGTTTGATTATACTAATTTAAACAAAATAATATTTCACCCATTTGAACGACATAGAATTATATATATATATATATATATATATATATATAGTCAGTGCTGTGATTTTCCTTCCAATTCATTCTTTATTTCTATCCAGAACATGAGGCATGTGCTGGTTTGGGTTCTATGAAGCACTATCGCATCAGATATGGCTGGGGAGAGAAATGTCTCTTTTTCTAACTGACTGCTCGATACCGAAGATGATCCATCCTAGGTGATAACGGAATAAATGTAATATCTTACACTATTGGTTATTGGGGGGTGTTTTTGTGGCTGACGATTTAGAAGTTGCTAAATTGGCAAAAATAAACCAAACTTTTATAATAAACTTTTTTCAGAAAATAGCAGAAGGAAAATAGATAATGGTGAAAAATAAATAACATTTACAAAAATTTCGAAATGAAAAAAGAAAACATAAAAATTGAAAAATAAATTAAAATGACTTTTACCTGTGTCATAATCACACAAAAATAGCAACATTATATACAAAAGGCAAAAACAATATCTCCAGTAGTAGCACTTTTTAATTCTATTTAGTTTATATTGCTTAAATCTATGAAAAAAATGATGCTTTCTGCTTAGGTTACCAGAATTTAAACCATTGTCTTTGGTGTCTAAGTAAAACTATAAGCGGTAGGGTTCAGTGCTGTGATTCTCAAAATGGAGGCCATACCAGTAATCTAGGGAAAAAGTTTGAGAAGTATAGAACTAGTGTTTTATTTTACAACAATTTCATTGAAAAATATTCCTCCCATTTTTTCAAATATTTTACCAAGCAGGTATTGTGTGGCAAAGTATTCGAAAGTTACAGAAACTTTTTTTTTTCATTTCAGATTATATAGGTTTTGAATTTTGGCTAAATTTCTGAAAAAATTTGCTTTGTTGGCTGGGTTTATATCCAGTACATTATATGACTTGATTTAAAAAATTTTTCAGGTATCTTCCTCCCGAATGTTTTGTTGTCGGTAAAACTCCACCTAAGATATCATCAAAAGTGGATGTTTGGAGCGTGGGTGTCATATTTTACCAGTGCCTCTATGGGAAAAAAGTGAGTAGAACTTGAGTTTAAAAGAAAATTGTTCGACTCTAATATTTTAACTCTTTGATAGGATGCTTTATAGTTGCCATTAGATTGTACATGGTGGTTTACATCTTTATTTTTAGGTATCTGTCTATGTTCGGAGAACTTTTTGATTTAAACGTAGAAACTAGTTTATATTTTTACATTTTTATATTATCGTAGAGAATTCCACTTAAAAAATTTAGTAAAAAAATCGGGTTTTTTTAAAAGGTCTCATTTTTTAATAAATTAAATTATTTCCATATTTTTTGATGCAACCCATTTCTTATACACTGGACTAGTGAATCACCTAAAATTTTTGCTTAATTTACATTTCGTAAAAAAAATTGGGTCCTTGATAATCAGAGACATTGAATTTCTAATGAATTTTCATTACCTTTATAGCTAACTATGAGTGTAACATCATTAAAAATGATCTAAATTGAAAGCTTTTAGGTGATTCACTAGTCAATATTATCTAAAGCATTCATATAAATTTTCAACTAAATATTTTAAGAACTTTTTGAGAAATCAACTTTTAAGTTTCAACATTTTATTAAAAATACTGTTCTGAGAAAAACATATTTGTAACTTATGAAAGCAACTTTAACTGTTAAAAAATTAAAGTACATGTTTAAAATTCCCCACACTTTCTTGCTTCAAAAATTTCTAATTTCCAAGATGCTAATTATTAAAAATACTGGAAAAATGTTTAAACTAATCTTTATGAAAATTAAAGTTTTGTCCAAAAAATGCTGTTTAAAAGGCTTTAAATTCATAAGTTCTGATTCCGAAATCGCTACTTCTGTTTTGTTTTGACGGCTGTCAATGGTGTTTTAACAGCTGTCACTTTTCTTTAAAATGCCGTAGAGATAAAACAAAGACAGATTTAGAAACCTAAAAGTTGAGATTTTACAATAGAGAAATAAAAAAAAAATTATGATTTTTGGCAAAAAATGACGTTTTTAATTTAGACAGATACTTTAAGAACATTATAGTAAAAAAATAGTCAAAATGTGAGTGAGAAAAAGATTTTTTTAATGGGTGAATGAATGAATCAGATTGTGAAATGGAGAAAGTCATTTTTCTTATACAAGTGACAGTAAATTGGACTATTCAGATAGCACTGATATAGTTAATAAATAACATTAATAGTGAGAATAATTTAAACACAAATAAATGGCAAACAAATACAAAATATCCAGTATTCCTAGAGTAATATTTATTTATTCAATTTATGAGCTTTTTTGGCTCAATGACTTGGCTCAAACTTTTTTGAATTTTTTTTTTTTTTTTTCGTATTAAAGTGTCTATTTTTTTCCACAGTAAATATAAATTTTATTAAAAATAAATCGTTCTTATTGTAACAAAACCATATCCTTTAAAATTCATAAACATTTTTTAAATATAGGGAAACCTTTGTTCCAGTATATATAGATACTGTCAATTTGTAAATATTAAATTGAAGTTAGGATTTTTAAATTGCACTAGGTGTTGAATGTAATTTTAACATGCATTTTGAAGAAATTAAAAAAAATTTGAATAATTGTTTGTGCTTATGCTTTTATGTGAGTGACATGAAAATGACATGAATTTTGTAATTATGTGTGTTTAGCCATTTGGTCACAATCAGTCACAAGCAACTATATTAGAAGAAAATACAATTTTGAAAGCTACAGAAGTTGAATTCCCTGCCAAACCTGCCGTCAGCAGTGAAGCAAAAGTACGAAGATTTCATTATACTCTTTGTTCTGTTTTTTATAAAATTAGTATTTCAAGTTTGTTTTAACATTTTATCATTTTTATATTCATAAACTCATTTTCTTTCTTTAATTGCAGCATTTATATATTCATGAGATATTTTCAAACCACACCATCGCTAAAGTTTTCCACAAAAATGGATTTTTTTTTATATATTTTATCAATTATCAGAAATATATGAAATTAAAGTTAAAAAACTGTATTTTTTTAATGCATGCTACAGACTTGCAATTCCGTCACTTTTCTCACCTTTAGTCACTTTTTTTTACAATTGATCACTTAGTCACTTTTTTAAATAAACAGTCACTTTTTTCATGGTGTATCACAGCAAAAGTCTGTTGTTGAAAAAAGAAAATCAGAATTAATAACAAAATATTTTAATAAAAGACCAAAAATGGGATGCTTTAATCTTATTTTTCTAATTAAAATGTCATTAGTCATAGGGTTTTCAGAATTGAGTGATTTTAAAAGTCATAAAGAAGTTTCCGAAATCTACATTTGTACTGAAATGCACATTTAATACATTAAAATAATTTATGCCAAAGCACACACTTCTCTTTTTCTTCACAATTTTTGTTTAGCTACTCTAATCTAGTTATGTACATATTTCAAAACATCATTAATATATGCAGAAAATTGTAATTATAAAATTAATGTAGTGTATGTATTCAAATCTAATTTATAAATTTTCTTGAATAAAAAGGAATGTAGAGTTGTGTTAAACAAAATTTTCAACCAAAATCTTTATAATAGCATCTGTCATCAAAAGGAGAAAAAAAAATTGTTTAGTCACTTTTTAGTCACTTATTCTGTATTATTTGTCACTTTTCTCACCTTTCTGAAAGCACCTCAGGTGTTGCAAGCCTGGTGCTAGTTTCGATGGTCATAGAAAAGATAAAGAGCTCAGTTGTGGCTGCCCCAGTAAAGAGCTTTGTATACTTTATGGGAATGGCCCTCTGGCTTATTCTTGTACAAATATCAAAGAAATTACTTATGAGGAAAAGCAATGAATCTAACACTCTCTTCTGTATGCACACAAAAACAGAGAAACATCTCATCCCAAAAGGCTTAAAGCAGTCACTGCTTTCATTGACTACCTGTTCAACGTGTTTGATTATGAATGATAACATTTTCAGGTGTTTTTCAGTCATCTGTGAATCTAAATGATGTATTTTTGATTTCAGAATTTTATCCGGAGGTGCCTACAATATCGCAAAGAAGACCGCATCGATGTGATTTCCCTTTCTGGCGAAGATTATTTAAAACCCAATTATTCCAAACACAGTCGACAGTCCAATGCGTCCCTGGATAAAACATAGCCTTGTCGTTCTCTGTGGAATGTCCATACATAGTGTCTCTCTGGCAGTGTGGTCAAGAGGGGGGAAGGGCAACCTTCGATGCTTCATTCCTTGTTCCTACACTCGAACGGAAGTCTTAAAGGAAGATGCTGCTGTGATAGGCTTGTGTCACTCTGAACTCGATTTCAAATTCTATATATATAAATATGTATATGTATAAAACTGTGGACTAGCTAATTCAACGACACACAGCATTTTGGCTGGTGGTTGGACTTGTTTTGTTACTTTGGTGCCAGGAAATTAGCGTACTACTGGCTAGACTCTTGTAAGTAGTCTGTGTGAATGAGTTAGATTTCTTCCAAAAATGAACAGACAAATATTATTTCCATTCCAAAAATCAGTAGCTCTCTTGTTTGCCATTAGACCAAAAAATTATCTTTGTTAGCGTGCCTAAAACAATGTTAAAATAAACTCGAGTTTCTTTCCCATTTTAACGAATTAAAATGAAATCAAAATATTCTAAAGGAATGTGTCATTATGCTTTTGTAGCACAATAACTAGAAGGATTTCTGAGTCCAAATTCAAATCTACCTGTTTTTCCTCCAAATTCTCTTAAAATTTTCTTTATTGTTCTACTACTATTTTTCGAAACTGTGTGTTTTTATAAAGTGGAGAATTTTTGATTATGTATTTCTATGATTGGAAGAAAGCTTAACTATTAAAATGCTTCCAAAGATTGCTGTGTCCGGGCTTTCTCCTATTCCTCGTTGCAGTGCAGTTAGGATCATGTTGGTACACTCACACAAATTCAAACATTTGGGTGAAGATTCGAGCACAAATAGATTTTCTTTTTCAAACAAATTAGATCGGATTCACTTGCAGCTATTTCAGTTCTGTATGTTCGTGTTCTCAATTCCATTCAATTATCATCTCTATATTTTGTTTTTAAAATCTACTAAAAATGGATTTGTGTAAAAATCATCAAATAATTTTCATTAAGTAATACAAAAACAACTCGTACCTTTTATGTCTCTGGGAATCGGGTTCAAACGAGTTTAATTTCTGTAAAGAAATTTTGTTACATTCATTAACATACTTTCACATTGCCATTTTGTGTAGAACGTGTTTAAGTTTTATTAAATATCTCACAAAATTTCATCCAAAAGAATTGAAGCTTATAAAATTGTCATTTGGAATTTTGTTTTTTTATTTATCAAGTTTTCACATTGGAAGATAATGACTACATTATTGTGATGCCTAAAGTTGTCTTTCATAACAATTATTGAGAACTTTTATATCTCTTATAACTAACAGCTGCTAAAGTGACGTGAATTGTATTAAAATACTATTTTGATTATGTACATGAATTATTGAGATGTCCTGTGTCTGAACACTCTTAAAAAAATGTTTAGAGTAAACCCTTAATTAGATTGTAGAATTTATATCATTTCTTCTTGACATATCTTTAAGTAATCCACTCTTATATGCATCATAATGTATTTTAATTTTGACATACTCTGAAAATTAATACTCAAAATCTTTGGTGTAAGGAATTTGGGTATTTTTTTTATCTCATATTAAAATCTTCATTTCATTTACTGTAGGTATAGAAAGATAACAGAATTATTTGTCAATATACAGCCATCTTCGATGTCACTTTTGAATTGGAAGTTTCGAGACTTTGTCAAATATTAGTTAACTTTGTCTTCTTTGTTAAAACCTAAACTCATTTATTTCAGTCGAGAAAATAACTTTATGCATTTTAAATTTAAATAATGGTTTTAACATTGCTTACAAAGTAAAAAAATAAATGGGTGTATGCTTGACTTATTTTTTTATATGAAGAAAGTTTAGTATTTTCAGTTTTAAAAAAAAATCTTTGATTTTTTTATTAAATAATGCAATTTTATTTTATTTACTGTAAATCTATGTTATTATATGTCCATAAAAATATCAACCAATTATTTATTACGTTCCTCATCTACCTGTAACAAAATGGGTTTTAGCATCTATTACAATATCTCATAATTTATTTATTTTTAACATGTGATTTCTTTCTACAATTTATTGTTTTAATTAGTATGTTATTTGTACTTTTGTAAAGCTCAAAAGCTAAAAAGGATGTCGTATTTCACTAGATTATATTATAAATTTAGTATGTTGGATCGATTGCTTTAAGAATTGCATGAATTATTTTCTATAAAAATACAATTAAATGATCATTCTGATTACAGATATTTATTTTTGCTATTATTTTATATTTTTGAATTTTGTGCATTGAGATTACGGTGTTCTCGTATTTGTCGAAATATTAATTTATGTCAAGTAGTAGTATTTTTTGTCACTTTCAGAGTTTGATTTTTTTGTTTTCTTAGAGGACTGAGTGTATGGGAGTCTCATTTATTAAACTAAGGTTTAAATATCCCAACTGCTTTCGTCAGTAGATACATTAACTGCCTTGTGATGTGTTAACTGTTGTATAAGGAAGCATACTAATTTGATGAACAGAAAGTTGTGCCATGCAGTTCCGACAGGGGAACTCTTTTCGAACTGCACATGCTCAGAACAAAGAAATGTTGAATGAATGTTGTCAATGAAAAATATTGGCCATTGAAGCTGTAGATTTTAATTCTTGGTTATGAAATATTTATTCAACAACGTTGTATTAAAGTTCAAAGAGTAGTGCAATTAATAAATAACGTTTAATTGAATTCGATCTATTCTAATCATTTGTACATTTGGCAGTATAAGATTGAACCACATTTTGGGCTCTTATAAATTAAGATGCCCTCGCAATTGAGTATTAAAAAATGCAATGGATCCAGGCTTGCAATTCCGTCACTTTTCTTATAATTGATCACTTTTAGTCACTTTTTTAAGTAAACAGTCACCTTTTTCATGGGGTATCACAGTCTGTTGTTGAAAAAAGAAAATCTGAATTAATAACAAAATATTTTGATAAAAGACCAAAAATGGGATGCTCTAATCTTATTTTTCTTATTAAAATGTAATTAGTCATATGGTTTCCAGAATTTAGTGATTTTAAAAAGTCGCAAAAAAGTTCCTGAAATCTACATTTGTACTAAAATGTACACTTAATACATTAAGGTAATTTACATCAAAGTACACATTTCTCTCTCTCTCTCTTTTTTTTTTTTTTTTTTTAATTTAATCTAGCTCTAATCTAGCTATGTACATATTTCAAAATATCATTAATATATGCAGGAAATTGCGATTATAAAGTTAATGTATTGCATGTATTCAAATCTAATTTATAGATTTTCTTGAATAAAAAACAATGTGGAGTTGATTTAAACAAAAAGTTTTAACCTTTTTGTATTCGACTCTAAAATCATGTCTTGAATGAATAATTTGATTTAGATTTAAAATAAATAGAAAAATCTTAATAATAGCATCTAGTAATCAAGAGGAGATAAAAATTGCTTTTTTTTTTTCAATGTTTAGTCACTTTTTAGTCACTTATTCTGTATTATTTGTCACTTTTCTCACCTTTTTGAAAGTACCTCAGCAGTTGCAAGCCTGTGGATCTGAAAAAATTAGAAATTAACAGAATTTATTATAGACATTGTAACATGGAAAGAAATTTAATAAAATTTAAAAAAAAGGGAAGAATTCATTTTTAAGTCATTTTTGAATTTTTAGATGCCTACAAACTGTAGTGGCATATAGAAATCGAGGAAAAATAAAAGCTATCGTGATAATTGCATATTTCATTTAGAACAAAAAAAATTTAAAAGGAATTTAAAATATTAAATGTATTATAAACTAATACAAATCACTTATTTTAAACTTAATTACTCAAAAATAAAATTTAAAACGAGTAATGAAATTCTAAATTTAAATTTAAAACATAAAAATAAACTACACTTTTGTGAAATTTAAAAATTGTAAGTTTAGGCATGAGATGTGTTCTGAACTTTAAAGATATTTTAGTGGATAGATGGCGTCGTTGTATGTAAGCAATTGAGTTCTGGGCATAGAAAGTTTGAAAGGTGTTCCTTGTGGGTGAGGAATATATATGAGGCAGCCAATGTATCAAATCCACAAAGAGTGGTGTTAAATGTTTTACTCCTCATGAAGTGAAATAATTAGCGTAGGTTGCGACAACTGTAGCGTGATATGGGCTCCTCTTAGCTATCCATCTGTTTGGGTGAAGGTTCCAAATTTTCACAGTATTATATTGGGAAATTTCACTATTCTAAAATTTTACTGCATCTTTAAACAATTTTGGGTGGTTGGTTGGACAATAAATCCCATTTTACAAGTACCCTTTTTGCAAACTTCTGTTTTACATCATTTCTTTTCCTCTAGTTTCTAACTTGCATTTGTACTAAGTATGCTTTATTCAAAAAGGAAAAAATTTGTTATTACATTTAGTTTTCTTTCTAAAGTTTATGAATGTGTTATTCCCTATTGAACCTATTTGCATTTTTTTCCTTTAATGTTTGATAGTTTGCAAATAACTTCGAACTTGGTTAATAATAGCCTGTCCACTTTATAAATAATGTTATTTTAAGTTTTTTTTTCTTTTTAAATCAGGATGCAAAATTTTCTAATATTACATTTCCTAACAAATTGTGTAATTGTAGAGTGGAGTTTTTTTTATAAAGAGGAGGATGATTGAAATAATGTGCAAAGGATTTATTGAATTAAAAATCTATTCTCTTACTGAAACCGTTAAATGGATTGCTATTTATTTTAAATTTCATTTAACCAATTAAGGATTATTTCTAATTATATAATTTTGATTACCGATTTATTTCGTTTCTGTTTTATTGTTTTAAATGGTTGTTGCCAAATCAGAATTATTTCTAGTTTAATTAAATTTTTCAAAAATAATTTTGAAATTTATGGAAGGAAAAATGTTTTTATCCTTAGCCCTGGAAATTTATAGTCTCTTCAATATTAATTTTTTTAGCGGGTCATTAAAAAAAAATCTGCTTAATTTTTTCCTTTTGTAATCTTTAAATTTAAATTTTCTTTTTCTGATTTTTTCTCCCTTCCTTAGTGGCTTCGTTATAACAAATTCCTTAAAAGTGTTTAAAATATTTTCTTGTCCCAATTTCTGATTGCACACCCCAGGTATATTTATTTACTTCTTTTTTCGTCATATATCTATTCCTTTGTAATTTCATTTTAAAAGAAAATTCTTTAAAAACATTTTTTTTTTAAAATTATTATTAATATCCCATATATTGACTTGACCGTGGATGGTGAAAAATACAATCCTAACAGTTCTGATAATTCACTGGCTGGCATTATTAATTTATTTTAAATTGTTTTTCATAATTAGATGCATTTTTCTCTAAAAATAGACATGCCTTCGAAACTATTTTTTAATTGTATTTTACTTTTGTGTCTGATTAAGTTTAATATAGTGCTTATTGTACCAGAAAACAAATTTATCGTAAATAAAATATATTTGATTTTTAATATTTAAAAATACAATTCTCAGAAAGCTTATTTGTTTAGCATCTGAGAGTGAGATTCTCCAAAAGGGGTTTTATATTTTAATTGTTAAATCTGTTGAAATGAAAGCAATTGCTGCTTAATTTACTAACAATTAAAATTACTGCTTCTTGAAATTTATTTACATTCAATCTAATGTTAGTAACATGCAATTATTTGTTATATGTAATTAAATTATTTTAGCTCCTGGTTTTTGATGACGAATGATATAAATTTCAGGGTTTTTTACTTAGAGGCCCAATCACCCCTAAAATAGATTAGTTTAACATTTGCTGCGTTAAGATAACATCCGAAAAACACAAAGGAGGTCATTACTAATGGAATACTAAGCCCTGTATAGACTGAGGTATTTGATTGGTAGATAAAGTGACTTTCCAGCTAAAACCTATTCATTTTTCTTTCTATGTGTTCTTTACAAATAATTAGGAAAAGGCAATGATTGAACAGGAAATCGAAGAATAAATTACTTATTCTTCGATTCCTCAAAATCTGCATTTAAAAGAACCACTCCCGTCTAATGTTAAATGTTGAATAAGAAGTAGTCAGGTACTTTTCCTATCTTTCTTTTTCAGTCCCAATGCAAGTTAGAAATTAAAACTATACATGCATACAAAATGTAGATAATGATATTGACTTTTTAAAAAGGAAATACCGTATATACCTGTGTATAATTTTAAGCTTCCAAAAATTTAAGTTGATGTGCACTCGATTGCAGAATAATAGCATCTGTTCAGTTCTGTTACTGCAGACTGAACATATTAAAACAATGGAGATTATTTAAATCTTAATAAAATAAAGTCCATTGAAGAATGACATTAAAACAGCCTTGCGGGTGGATTTATTTTATTAATTGATTTTCACCTCAAATTTAAGGTGCACAGTATATGAGAGAGAAAGTTTCCTTCCATTTTTTCTCTAAGTACATTATACACAAGTAAATATGGTATGGATGTGAAATTTCTATCCTATTTTAGCATTCGTCTCATATATTTTATTCAGTATTTGTTTAATTCTTTTTACGCTTTGGTAATTCCATAAATGTGACATTCTTTATCTTTGCTAATTATTTTCTAAGTTAATTTTTAAGCATGTGAATCAATCCAGGCTTGATTTCAATGCAAAATGAGTAAACTGTTCTCAATATTTATCCCTCGCATTTAAAAAACTGATTCTTAGTGATTATTTAGTTTATTTAATAGATTCAAATATTTCTTTAGTTTTGTTTCAGATCTGATATTATTTGTTTTACTCATTACTTATTAATTATAAAACACAAGATTATATTTTTGTATTAACTTCCCATTTACTTCAATTTGTTAGAGTTAATATAATTTGCATTTAATACTGTTACTAATCATCGACTCATTTACAGTTAGGCGATAAATCCATTTTTGTTAGTCTCGGTGCTTCATTTATGTGTATTTGTAAAATTGGCATGAGGTATCGAAAAATTGGTTAAATTATGTGTCATGAAAATCTCTTTTAAATGTTTGTCTTTTGATTTCTTTCCAGTTATGTACTGTTTGAACATTAAAAATTTGTTTATTCGTCACAGTTTTGAAATGATCGCGACAGCTTTATTTCCGATCCTCTCTAAAGTACAGAACCATCTAATTGTGCCACCGCTGAATGTATTAAAAAGTAGACTTCCGACCTATAATAGCACAGCAAGTAGACAATTGTTATAGATTTCCTAAACGACTTCCTGTCTGTATATTTGTTAAAATTTATTTCAGATTTGTGTTATGTCATTATTCTGTGTTATGTCATATTTATATAAATGTTAAGTAAATTGTTCTCAAACGAATATTTTAGGTTTTAGTTGTTTTGTCTCATGGACACTTTTGATAATTTGACTTTTGACAGCACTCAGAAATTATTTTCGTTTGTAGTTCGACTTTTAACTTTTTTATTATTTATGCCTTAAAAAATATTTTTGGGATTAAGTTGGGGTAATTATTAATTGTTGAAAATGCTTTTCAAAATTTCTTAATTTGATGATGGAAAAACGCTTCCAATATAAACTTCAAAATTGTTATTTAGATGCATATTTAAATGCAAGGGTAGAAGGAGATAAATATCTACAAGATCTAATAAATGCTATTATAAAATTAGCTTTTCTCTTAAAAAGGAAGAAAAGCCAATATTTTTTTTTTTTACAAATTATTTCAAAATTCCATTTATGGTACGTGTACTAGCTTAAAAAAATGTATTCCAACTTGTCGAAAAAAATCTTTCATTTAGAATATGAGGATTAAGCAATTATTTCAAAGTACAAGACATTTTTGCAATTTTTAACAGTCTTCCAAATTTTTAGTGCATTCTAACTTTAAATAATCTACGAAGACATGTACTAATTCGTATGGTTCGTGTACTTAAGATTATTCTTCGCAAATATGTCAATTATACAAATCAAATTAAGCTTTCCTTCTCTGTTTATCAAGTATGAATTTTTATAAAGTTAGGAAGCCGTGTAAATATTACAAATTTAAACTAACACTTGAACCTTTTTATTTAAGGTTCTTACTTTTAATTAGTAAAGCAGCTATTTATTTATTTTTTTAATTAGCCAAGCAATCTTTCTCGCCAAGTTTTCAGTATTTCACAAAATTTCCTTTGAATGAAGTGATTAGTTCAGGTATTCACTTAATCATGCTGACTGTTTTTCACTTTTAAACTACTAAATGAAATCCCTCGTTGTGTTTTCAAAATTGATTATTCCATCATGTTCATGTTTATGTGATAGTGAGTACAATTTTGTAGCTGATTGCTCATAAAATTATCTGCCATAATTTTATGTTCATTCACTCTACCTTTCTCTTTATTATTTTAAGCTGTTGATACTTTTGTCATGTAAATTAAATTTGTCCCTTGTATATAATCAGCGAAAGTTTAAAAGCCTGTACATATGTAAGCTTTACAAAATTATGAAACAAAAAGTGTTGTTGAGTTTAAGTTGTGCCATGTGATTTCAAGTGCATGAACTTAGCTGACAACAGTAAATAATAAAGGAATTGTGTAGAATGTTCTCAAATATCCTGTGTGGTTTTTTTGTCTTTTTCATACAACACAAATCACATCCTTTCATCTACATGATAATATGTAAAGGAGAACTTCGATTAACCGAGTCAATAACGAAGTCTTAATTTTTTTTCTGCTTTCCAAAATGATCTTGATAAAAAACGATACACATTTTAGTTCGTTGTCCGTGTTACAGCCACTTCTTCCCCACATGATTGCCCAGGCAGAGCCATTAGTAAATCATTCAACAAAATAATTGTTGAAAAGAGAAGACAGGGTGAATCCCAGCTGACGGAAAACAGGGAACTTCTTGAGATCATCAGTGGAATTGAAATATGTGAGGAAGTTTTGGAAGAGGACATTTGCGAGTGGCTGGACGTTGAAAATCAATATCCAAATTTTGAAATTCTCAATGACGAAGAAATCAATTAAGCCGTTAATATTTCAATGGAAATTAATGACGCTGAAAATGAAGATGAAAACTTTAAGGATTCTAGGACTATAAATCACAGTGAAGGTGTTCGAGCACTGACAACTGCCCTAAAATATTTGGAGCAAAGAAACGATGCTACACCGATGGATCTGTTGCTCAAAAATTCGCACAGTAGGGCTGCTCACGATGGAAATTCTGAACTTTTGCAAAGAAAGGTAACAGACTTTTTAAAAGAATGCAAATGTAACAAATTAATGTACATTAAATTTTAAAAATGCAATATTTTCTTGAGATTTGTGTTATTTTTGAAAATGTGTCCTTCGATATTTAACTAAGTATTGTTAAAATAATTCCATTTTACTTTTTAAAATTTACTACTAGAGTTGATTTCCTTTTTAAATCTTTTTAGCTATGAAACATAAGTTCATATATGTTTATTTTTATTATTTAAAGAACATTCTATTGTTTTTTACTTTAAAAGTTAGTTAAATTTGCAAGCACTGAAAGTTTTTATACAGGGTTTCTATTAACCAAGATTTCCGATATCCGAGGTGCTAGCGGTCCCAATTAGCTTGGATAATCAAGGTTCTACTGTATATGTAATTATGTGTTATAAAAAACACTGCATAATCTAAAAGGAGATCTCAAAGTGCTAATTGGTGATTTAACTATCACATAAAATAGGCTGTCGTTAATCCCGTATTAACTGTAATTGACCTTCGTGAAATGTGATTTTACTTGATAAATAATTTATATTAATCAGTATAAATCTTACTCCATACACATGGATTTTTTTAGGGACATTTTTCTGATAGCAAACAGTCCTTTAAGTATCCTATTATGCTGTGGCAACATCATAGTATTTGGAAAAGTAGTAGAACTAATGTTCTATGTTTATATACATTAACTGAGAAATATTATTTCCTAGTGTTTCACAATTCATTTGTTTTATTTCTTAAGAAAAGTTGTTCAATAAAAATGAAATAATTTGACTTGCAGTTAATTTTAAGTTTAAAATTTTAAGCTTACTTCTTCTCAAACAGGCTGCATGTTTGTCTTTTTTATACAACAGAAATAAAACCCTAATATTCTTCCATTTATACAATAAAATGCAGAGTTATATATTACGAAATAATGCATAATCAAAATGGAGATTTCAAAGTCACCTTGGTTCAGAAAACATTCAGGGTTAAGTTAAAATTAAGGAGTTCTGAAGGACATTTAGTCCTTAAGAACTCCTTAATTTTAGCTTTCATTTTCAAGGGCCCTTAAAACTACTTAATTTTTGTCAAAGGTCCTTAAAAACTTCTTAATTTTTAAATTGGAATGTGATCCATTTCTTCATCAACGCGATCTGTTGTCGTCCCATGATTTCCTATTAGTTTTTCTGAACTGATTCAGACTCTCTGAACTTCCTGATTTTATGAGTTTCGAGTTAAACTTGCCCAAAACCGGTTCTAATAATGCCAGTACAGGTGATAAGTACTGCTCAAAGAATATATAAAATATTTGTTAATGTTCATAACATTCTTTCACATTTTCTAGCCAAAAGTGCAATAAAAATAAAGAAAATACTCGAATACATATGTTTTCAGTGTATTTCTGTAGTCACTCAAAATTCCTTTCCTTGATATCCTTAAAAAATTATGAAAATACTTTTAGTTTATTAGTACTTTTTATGGTCATGAGCTAGAAAACTTTTTTGATAAATAAACTTTCGTGTACTGAAAAGGTTTAAAGTATAAAGTTACCTGACCTTTCCTAATAGCTAACAGTCTAGCAGATTTTAATTAAATGGAGGATGGGGGTTTGTAGATATTTCAGTTACTTATGGAAGTTTCATTTTCCTTGCATTCAATGTAATAAAAAAGTCTAAAACTTTCTTCTTTCCCAGGGAACATCAGGTATAATCAGCTAGTATATACATACATATATATCAGAGTCATTTTTAAGCCCTCAGAAAGTACTGATTATAATATATTTTATTCACAATTTACTTCTAGTTTGATCACTCAAAAAGCTTTAGATGTACATTTTAAAAATTAGTTTTTGTCAAATAGATATATCTTATTTTAATTTTTAGGCATTTTTAAAAACTTAGTTCTGAAATATTGTAGGGCATTTATGGAACATGCCTTGTCTGGTTCATAATCAGTAAAATAGGTTCCTCGGGAAAAAGGGTTTATGTCGTTATGCCGTGTATTTCAAGTAAGTCCTTATAAAAAGTTACTTTGGTCCTTAGAAAGTCCTTAATTTTTGTTATGGAAAAAGTGGGGGAACCCTGACATTACAAATTTTTTTTTTTTAATTTTATCGTTTCCTCCTAAAATGATAAAAACTACTGTAGCTCTGTTGGAGAGAATAACGTTTAGGTGCACCTGTCCACCACCCCTTAAATAAAGCCTTTTCACTGTTATCATAAATATTCATGATGTCACGGATGTAAGTTAGGCCTTAATCACCTACTTTCAGTGATTATTAGAGCAAACACGTTATTAACATTTTACTGTTTGGCGAGTGACTTTTTAAAAATTTAAATAGAAATGATACCTAATAGATCTTTGGACTTGACGGAATCATTTAACACAAATTCTGTTGAAATATTTAAATTATACCCTGTTAAACTATACAAAACTATATTTGCGTTGAATATTATAGAAACTGTAAAACTTTTTAAATGTATTTGACTGAAAGGGCTGTTTTTTCAACATGCACATACTGTAAACAGAAAACTATTACTCATAATGATTTCAAATTTGCACTGTAAGTACATTATATACCTATTATAACACACTACCTGTTTATTTCGATTAGTAATCTGAGATGGAATTTGTAAACATTACTCTATCTTTTTTGAAGGTTCAATCCCCTAGTGTGTGATTTCTGATATTTTTAAATGTTTAAATAGGTAGAGAATGATACCTAAGAATTATTGTTTACTGAAAGGATTAATGAAACTTACTCTGTGTTGTCATAAATTTGTGCATAGCATGTAAGAAAAATTTTCAAACTTTTGAAACAAGCTCTCGCTTTTCACTTTATATAAAAAAAATTAGTTTTTAGAAACAAAGTAAATTTGGCAAAACTAATTAAATAAAAATAGAGAACAAACACTGAAAATTCCATGTATGTATGATAATAATTAAAATATGAACAGGCAGGAAAAAAATCTTTTATTTAAAGTTGCTTTAAAGTGACGTGTCTTAAGAAAATAAACATGAAAACCAGTGTTTCGGTTATAAAAAATACTGCTGGCTAATGATTTCAAGACTCGTGCATATGAATATGTGCATCTTTTAAGAAAATAGTTTTTACCTTTCACTGAAAATGGAATTAATTAAAGTAGATATTAATGGGTAACGAGCAGGGAAGGGGGAGGCACAATATTGTCTATGAGGAACTCTATTGTTTATCATTTCTGCAGAGAGTCCTAACAAGCTCTACAAAGATTTCATACGAAAGTCTTACTGGTGACTGTGCATCTTACCATTGGCTGACTTCTTGTGAAGGTCATATTTGGTGCAACTTGGCAGGCTATTCCTGTCTGCTTTAGGTGGTCTCTTGCAGGTTTCCCACTCTTTTTCGAGAACAGAAATTAAGGACTTTCTAAGGACCAAAGTAACTTTTTATAAGGACCTACCTGAAATACACGGCATAACGACATAAACCCTATTTCCTAAGGAACCTATTTTAATGATTATGAACCAGACAAGGCATGTTCAATAATTCTTTGACCAGTACTTATCACCTGTACTGGTGTTCTTAGAACCAGTTTGGGGCAAGTTTAACTCCGAACTTACAAAACCAGAAAGTTCATAGAAAACTAATAGGAAATCACATGATCGAGTTTTTAAGGACCTTTGACAAAAATTACGTAGCTTTAAGGGCCTTTAAAAAGGAAAGCTAAAATGAAGGAGTTCTTAAGAACTTTTAAGGACCGTGGAACCCTGCCTGGGATTTCGGTAAAATAGACGCAGTTCCCTGCCGTAAAAGCGATTTCATCCAAGGTAGACGTTCGAGCAGTCACAACATGCACCGTCACTAAAATGGCTTTACTAAGTCTAAGAAAGAGCTGGAGCCCATTTATGATTTCTGGTTATTCCGATGTGTGAGAACGAAGATGGACAATTAAGTTACTTTTCTGAGCGTAGGATTTTGTACATTTAGTGCAAGCGTACGGTTTTTCCCCCGTGTGGATCCGTTGATGATCTTTTAAGTTACAATTCTTAGAAAATGATGTGTCACACATGCTGCAAACGTAGGGTGCGATGGTGAAGAACTAATTTGCTTTTTTCTGAAATTGCTTTGCTACATTGCAGGGCCGTATCCAGAAATTATTTTCGGAGGGGGACCAAGGGAGAAAGATATTTTTATTTTCGAATAATTCTTCAATTGATTAAAGGGAAAGCACTGTATTTCCGGAATACAGTGCCGGAAATATAGTGCTGTATTTTCGACCAGTAGCCCAGCAAGACTTTTATCGTCTCAGCGGTTTTTTTTTTTTAAAGAGAATAACAGTCCATGTTCATGAACAGCTAGGCAGATAGTACATACACACACAAACGTGGGACATTGTCTATCTACAAAATAGCCTTTCAAAATTTCTGGGGGGGGGGGACCAGTCCCCAAATCCGTTCCCTTGCCTACGGCCTTGCTACATTGACTACAAGCGTAGGGTTTCTCCCCCGTGTGTGCTCGAAGATGGGCATTCAATGTAGCAGAACAAGAAAATGTCACGAGTGGATCGGGGCAGCCCATTTGGGGCGCTTACATTTCCAGTAGAAAATTTCTTGGCTCACTATTCACTAAAAACCTATTTAAGTAATCGTAAGCACGTGTCGAGGATTCTTAATAATACAACGTGTTAAACATGGAAGGTGAAGCAAATGTGGATAGCAAATTGTGTTTAAGCTGCACAATTTGTAACAAAAACGGCAAAAGAAATTATAAATATTAAAGGAGGCTTACTGTTGAATGAAACAGAAATTACATCAATCAATACAGATTTTGATCACACCTATTGCAGCTCTAATAAATAAGATTTATTTACTTTTATTTCTATGGTCTTTTACTTTTTAAAATCATTAACAATATCTCATTAACAATGTTTGTTCTCAGTTTATTGTAATGGACAGTAAATAGCCTGATTGAAGCATGAGAAAATGACTCATTGAAATGTACTTCATTATAGTACTTTAGAAGCTTATATTTTTCTATCAAAGAATATTCAAGAAAAATTCTCGTTTACTCTTTATAAAGTGAAATAATTATTAAATATTGCTGTATACTTTTGAGAGGAATAGTAAAATTTAAACTTATGAATATTCTTTGACAGAAAAATGTAAGTTTCTAAATTATTATATTATTATAACATATTTTCAGAACATTGTTTTTATCTTTAAAAATCAGGATGTTTATTGCCCATTATAGACAGCTTGAGGTATAAAGTTTATAATGCCAAAAATTGATTTTAAAATAATAAAAAAATTGACAGTTAAAAATAAAAATCAATTTTAAAAATTGTCAAAAATGTAAAAAAAAAATCAGAAATAAAATATTAAATTATAAAAATAATAATAAATATTAAAATTAATAAATTTATGACAATAAAATATTAGAAATACTAGCACTTCTCGAGCTCATTTCTTAGCAGAAACTAATTTTATAAACTTAAAAAACTAACAAAAAAAGTAAAAAATTAAATAAAATTCAAATAAAAAGGAGAAAATTGAGGTACAGATTCGATATTTACGCTCTGGCTTTCTCGCCAAATTTGGCGCCATTTTCCTGCGTTTTGATGAGTGAAGCATTCATTACGAATACAAATTATAAATGACATACGAGGGAGAGTCAGAAAATAAGTTTCCCCTGTCGACTGTGGCCAGAACTGTAAAAGTCAAATAATGAGACATTAAATATGAGACATAACTATTTCCCCATAAGTACCAAGTACAATGAAACATTTGTCATACTGTCTGATAAGCTTCAAAAAGCCTTCCAAGGAAAAAAAAGAAGCCCATATGTTTCTATATGCCCATACAAAGCATATGGTAGAAGCGTTAAATGGCTTGTCTGATTTCAGCATTGCTTCCAAAGCGCCTTCTGCCGAGATTCTTCTTTAAAGCATTATATTCTATTCATGTCTATTCTTGCAAAAAAGAAAGTTCGCTACGATTTTAAAGCCCGTCTTGAATATTTGAAAAACCTTGGAAAAAAATATAAAGCAATCTATGGGAACTACTTTGAAGCAATAATAACGAATCCAAGTTGTTTAATTTGTTTCGAGATAACTGACACTTTTTTACTGTCTCTATTAAATTCCATGAATGTCTGTGTAGAATTACTGTGTTATCTAATCTCATAAAGTGCAATCTCTTTTTCCTCCATGGTGTATTGAGCAATCCCACTTCACTTCATTTCATAATCATTCGTCTCCGTTCTCCTCATTCGACCTGTGTTTATCTTTTTAAATAGAAGTTGGAATAGCGATCCGCGTTTGCTAAATTGTAAAGTTATTTATTAATATTTAATTTTAGTCATGTTTATTAGATCAGGGCAGCGACTTCTTCGTAATCTGACGACTCTGAATGGAAAAAACATTCGTAGTTTCAATACAAACGTACATTTAAGAAAACTTAGTCATGGTACGTGATACGAAATAGTTGATAAATGATATGAATCAGGCTTAAATGTTTGTTACTTGTAATTTTATATAACAGCTATATTTGTAGTTTAACAATTCATTCATTTTTGTGTGATTTGTACCGTGTAATGACTCAGTATTTTAAATTTTTGTATATTGTTCCCCTAGTGTCTTCATTCAACTCTGTTTTGTTCATATTACCTGTTACTAATTTTATTTTAGTGTTACATAGTATTGTTCATTCGAGGGCCAATTATGTCGGGTTGTCGTAAATATTCTTCTTTATTGTTTAGTCTACAGATATGAAGCTATCAAATGAGGAAACAAAAGTGTAAGTTATAAATTCCTTCAGCTCTATTTATTTTTCCTGAAAAGCAAATAGTATAGAGGATATATAGATACATTGGTGTCCTCAAAAGTGGTTGCCTTTTTACATTGCCTTTGAATCAAGTAGTGTAAGGAAAAGTCATTAATAATGTAGTTTATTCAAACCTTCTTTAAATAGGAATGGCATGAAAATATTCACAGAACACTATAATTTTTGCGAGGAAAGATTTATAAAATTTATTTTAACATGGTGTTAATAGTAATCAACAATTTTTTAAGCTGTTTTTTCTATGCATAGGGGTAAACAGGGCACAGTGGGACAATTTTCGTTGGTTTTAAGTAGTCTTATCTGTTATTAATTTTAAAACTTTGAAACATATGTATAATAAATCTTTCAAAATTTTTGTATTGTTAATTTTATTCATGATGTATCCATATGTTTTTTAATTTTAAAAAACAGTGAAACCCGCTTAAGTTCTCTTTTAAGATGTTTTCCTGCTTAAGACGTTCTTTTTCTCTAGTCCAAGTTTTATTCATATAGTTATAATTGTAAAGTTCTTTGTTTAAGAAGTTTAAATTTTAAACATTTTCCCGCTTAAGAAGTTTTATTTTCTCCAAACTTCATTTTCACTTCATTGAAGTTTAATTAACCTTTTATACAGATATAGAGATACAAATATATAAGATTATAGAGATACAAAAGATATATTTCTAGGAAAATTAAAGGATTGCCTAGAATATAAAAGAATATATCACTTCAGCAATCATTATAATAACAGTTCTTAGAAATGAGTTAATTCTGACCCTCTGCTTGTAAGGCACAACATATACAAACTTTTATAAGCAAAGTTAATTTCATTCTTTTTCAAACCATCCCAGACAAGGATGAAAATTTTAAATTATAATAATAAATCTGTTGCAAAGAGGTCAAACAAGAAATTTTTAGAAATATATTAATGTAAATTTTTATAATATCATTTCTAGTTTCTTTCAGTCTATATCTGTACCTGACTTTTCCTTAACATTGAAAATAAATTGTTCTTGATTGAGGTTAAATTTTAAATGTTTTGAAAATAGACATTATAGATGAAACAAAAAATATTAAATTTGTTCTTATTTATAAAATAGCACTCTCTCTCTCTCTCTCTCTCT